>JAPYYM010002811.1:0-11842 GCA_028534135.1 Potos flavus
AAAGATACAGATGTAGTGAAAAGAAGGGCCACATGTACCCCAATGTTCATAGCAGCAATGGTCACAATCGCCAAACTGTGGAAAGAGCCAAGATGCCCTTCAACAGACGAATGGATAAAGAAGATATGGTCCATATATACAATGGAATATATGCCTCCATCAGAAAGGATGAATACTCAACTTTGTATGAACAGGGACAGGACTGGAGGAGATTATGCTGAGTGAAATAAGTCAAGCAGAGAGGTCAATTACCATATGGTTTCACTTACTTGTGGAGCATAAGGAAAAACATGGAGGACATTGGGAGAAGGAAAGGAAAAGTGAATTGGGGAAAATCGGAGGGAGAGATGAAACATGAGAGACTGTGGACTCCGAGAAACAAACTGAGGGTTTTGGAGGGGAGGAGTGTGGGAGGTTGGGTAAGCCTGGTGGTGGTATTGAGGAGGGCACATATTTCATGGAGCACTGGGTGTGGTATATGAACAATGAATCTTGGAACACTGAAAAAATAAAATTAAATTTAAAAAATAATTTATCCTAGTGGGGGCTGATGACAGACATCGAGTTTAACAGTCTACTTTGTAGAAATCACCTTTTCCTTTCCTTTGCAAATTGGTCATTGCTGATCACTAATATTTTGGTACCTCTCTTATTTGTCAAAAGATATTCACTGATAGTGGGTACCAATCCCATCTACTAACTTTTCAGTATAATAAGATGTAATTTATAGAAGTCTAAAAGCTTAGATTCATTTAAAGTATTTAGCTGTTCTATAATTATCTCCTCACCTATCTCATGCTTCAATCCCTTCTTAATAATGCTTTTTTTACCCTTTCCAATTTGAAAACAATTCTCCTCAGTGGAGAAAATGGACATAGGAAATGAGTTCTCTGCTTTCTTACATATTTCAGTATTACATCATCCTCCACTTGATACTGTTCTATCCCCTTTCCCATCCTGCTTTAAAACATAATTTTCTGCGTGCCTGGTTGGCTCAGTCATTAAGCGCCTTTGGCTCAGGTCATGATCCCAGGGTCCTGGGATGTAGCCCCACATTGGGCTCCCTACTCAGCATGCTTCTCCCTCTCCCACTCCCCCTGCTTGTGTTTCCTCTTGTTGTATCTCTCTCTCTCTCTCTCTCTCTCTGTCAAATAAATAAATAAATAAAATAAATAAATAAATAAATAAAATCTCAAAAAAAAAAAAAGATTTAAAAACCCCACAGAAAACATAATTTTGTAGTCATTCTATGAAAAATGACTCTCCAAACTTACAAAGGAAAAAAAAAAATGAGGATTTGAAAAAATATATACTATGTATACACTTTACTTTCTAAGATGCCTAAAATACTTTCAATTTATAACAGTCTATTTAGTTAAGTCTGGTATTATCAAAAAAGGTTGGATATTTAGAGTCTATCAGAAAAAGAACTTCCATCTGTTCCATGAATGTCCCTCTTGTGATAACAAATCTGCATCTGCTTTTGGTCATTCACCAAGACATCTGCCTAATAGGAAAAGGACTCAAGTCAACTGGCCCATTTTATGCAGGCCAATACTTTGTCCCGAGATACCTGAATTGAAACAACCACTGAGGTAAATATTTGAAGTACCACTATAGATATCAAATTTCCTTAGAATTCTTTTCTCTTATTCTGTAAAGTTGTCTATCTTATAAGGAATAGAAAAATAAAGGAGGGGGAAGTTCACTATTTTACTCTTCTAATTCAATGTTTACTAGAGCATACAGGAACGAACACTCTGATATTAATTCTATTTCACTGAACTGACAATCTTATAATTTCTGAAACATACTTTTTAATTTTCCCACACTTTGTAGCATATCACAGACTTAAAAATCGATTAAATATATTTATATAATATTTATATATTTTGCCCAAATATAACATAATTTAAAAAGTAAAATAAAATGGGAGCAAGATCACCAAGAATCCACAGCTTCAGAACGTGTGCTAGAAACTGGCATACCAAATCACTCTCCCTGAGATGGGGTGGCTAGCCACGGCCCCACAATGCACTCCCCTAATCCCTGTACTTAACTGTGGGTTATGTTGTTGAACAAAAGCATTTGACAATAGCTACTCCACCATATTCAACAAAATAATTCAACTCCTAACTAGATCAATGTGAAAAATAAAAAGTTTAATAACTGCTAGTTATTTTAATATAGGATAACTTATTTAATGTGAACTGAATTTAAAATGTTTTGGTGCATTTTTATATTTTTTAAAGATTTTATTTATTTAGAGAGAGAGAGAGTGTGTGTGCACATGAGCAGGGGGAGAGCGAGAGAGAATCTCAAGCAGACTCCCCACTGAGCGTGGAGCCCAACACAGGGCTCATTCTCACGACCCCTGAGAGATCATGACCTGAGCCAAAATCAAGAGTCAGATGCTCAACTGACCCACCCAGGTGCCCCTGGTACATTTTTAAACAGACATGCAAAAACTACTGCATTCCAAAGGTTACAGGTAAATTCACCTATCTGCTTCCCCTTTAACAAGGGATAGTTCTGTATTCAGGGATACAAGGTGACCTATTTATCTACAATTATACCTAACAACCCCCAATTCAACCTAGTAATTTCCAAAGAATGGGTGATTGGACAGCAAAGCTATGTGAAGTGTACTTTCCACTTGATCTTAGCCAAAAGGCCGAGAAGCGATTGAAGTATACTTTTCATTAAAAAAAAAAATCACTGTGCAGTTAAACCAGTTTTAGAAATGTCACATACTATAGTCTTCTCTTAGAAATTAACAATGCCACTGATAGGTTAAAGGCTCTAAGAAATCTTGCAGTGAGGCAGGGGGAGCTGACAGAAGGAAAGGAGAAAAAGGTGGGGAGAGGAGACGGAAGAGAAGAAAGGAAGAAGGGGATGGAGAAAGTTGGAAAGTGGAGAAAGGGGAGGAGGAAGAAGGAGATTAAAAAAAAAAGGGAGCAGAGAGGAAAGGGGAAAGGAAGAAGAAATAAAACTTCTTTAATTTTATTTAGTTTACTACTTCCCCAAATTATTTATTCCATAGACCTATTTGTTTCAAATCACGTATTAGCATCCCTCAGAACTAATGTTCTACAGGAAACACCCAAGCAATACTGGTATAAGAAGGTATTCTCACAAGAGAGTTCCACCAAATTTTTTTGCTTAAAGCAGTGGTTCTCAACTGGGGATGATTTTGCCCCTCAAGGAATGTTTGGCAATGCAAAAGACATTCTGGGTTGTCACAACTGGGGTGGTGCTACTGGCCCCAGCAGAGGCCAGGGACATTGCTAACTATCACATACGGAGGGGTTTGAAGTAACTGCTATTACTATTCCTCCTACCGCACTTAAAGGAAACGAATGATGCTTGTGGCAATATAACCAAAAAACTAAAAACGAAATAGGAACACTGGTGGAAAACTGGTAAAATCAATATGAAGTATCTGAGTTTTGCTAATGGTATTGTACCAAAGTTGATTTCTTAGTTTTGACAAATAGACCATGGTTGTGTTAGGTGTTAGATGTTAGTATTAGGGAACACCGAGAAGAACTCTTTGTACTATCTTTACAACTTTAATGTAAATCTAACACATTCCAAAATTAAAAGCTTTCTTTTTTTTTTTTTTTAAAGAGGGTAGCTGGTTATAAATTAAAGTGAACTTAATTATAATCTTTATTTCCACAGTGTGAGCATTCAAAAAAGCATTTCCAGTTATTAAGATCCTATGGTTTCTTTCCCTCTCTAGCCTCACCTCTAGCTCTAGAAAAAAATTTCTCCCAGTTTCTATATAACTCAAGAGACAACCATCTCTTTCCTGGATTACTATAACAAATGTACTGTAGTAAAATGAACAATGAATTTACTCCTTGTCTCAATCCCCTACACACCAGGTCCATCCTCCACAGAATATATCACTCTGTGTTAAAACCTTCAGCAAGTATGGTCAATACCTACACGTCCTAAGTAAGGGATAAAAGGTGCCTTTTTGGCCCCATCCCCATGGCCTTACCTACTGCAACTACTCCCTTTCCCTTTAAGCTCTAATATCAAACTATCAGCTGTCTCCTGAGTAC
This sequence comes from Potos flavus, assembly GCA_028534135.1. Lineage (NCBI taxonomy): Eukaryota > Metazoa > Chordata > Mammalia > Carnivora > Procyonidae > Potos > Potos flavus. Next base: position 4,074 of record JAPYYM010002811.1, read on the forward strand.
CTCATGATTTTTTTCATGCATGTATTTCCTTTGCCAGAAATTATAATTTTCTATACACATACATATGCTACAGTAAACATCTACTAATACTTTAACACCCAATATTTAAGAATCATATTATTCATAGAGCTTTCTCTGATTCCCTTTGACAAAAGTAATTATTTCCTCATGTGTATTTCTTCTATTAGATTATGAACTCCTTAAAGGCAAGGGCTGTGTTTTATCTGTCTTTACAACATCTCCAAAAACCCATACAGCCCTCTATACATCCTGAGAAACGTAAAAACACTTTGTGAATATTGGTGGTGATTTACAAATGTTATGAGATAAATCATGCTCATCCAAACTAGCACTCTTGGTTTCAAAGGTTTAAAATATCCGATCCAGGGGCGTCTGGGTGGGTCAGATGGTTGAGCATCTGCCTTTGGCTCAGGTCATATCTCCAGGTCCTGGGATCAAGCCCCATGTGGGGGCTTCCAGCTCAGCAGGGAGCCTGCTTCTCCCTCTCCTTCTGTCTTTCCCCCTGCGTGTACACTGTCTCTCTCTCAAATGAATAAATCTTAAAAAAATAATAATAAAATAAAATATCTGATCCAAATGAAACTTTTTACTGTATAGTTCTGATCTACTGGCTTATCTTTCAGGGAGCATTTGTTGTTTTTTAACTGCAGTTTTAAGAGTTCAAACTGGAGAGAACTGTCACAATTTTCTTAATTTGTTCTGAAAGGATATATGGGGCTAAGAATGCTTAGCAGGAACCTAGAGTCATTATTCACGTAAAAGAAGCAATAGTTAAGCTCTACTGGGAACAAAGAATATAGGTCTATGATGATTTAAATCTGTTTTATAAATACACACAAATCTATAAAAAGATTCACACCAAACCAGGACTATTTACTTTTGTAAACTTCAGAGAGAAGTTTTGTCTATCCAGTCCTTGTTGTACAGTATAGATACTTAGGCATTTAAAAGACATAGGTTTTTAATGATATTGAAGAGATGAGTAGGGAATGCCCTATTAAGAATAACACTAGTGAAAAAAAATAACACTGGTGGGGACGCCTAGGTGGCTCAGGTGGTTAAGCGTCGGAATCCTGGGATTGAGTCCCACACTGGTCTCCTTGCTTAGCGGGGAGCCTGCTTCTCCTTCTGCCTGCTGCTCCTCCTGCTTGCATGAGCGCATGCATGCGCGCTCTCTGACAAATAAATAAAATCTTCAAAAAGAAAAAAAAGAATAACACTAGGTATTCTGTTTTTCAGGAGCTCAGTTTCAGTATTTCTTCAGGAAATGAGCATAGCTACCCTATTATAAAAGAGGCTTCTGAACTTAATTATATGCTGGTCATCTATTCAGTAAATTCACAGGATAAGTTTGATTTCCTGAAGGGGAAATTTATTAATGGTAAAACCACATTAGCTTAATTTCCTCAATTTTTTGATCTAAATTTGTTATAATAGGCTATAATGGCAACAAGAAAAAGAAAGTTGCTAAGAATAGTATATATTTTAGGGGGTTTGTATCAAGTTCAAAAAAATAAGCTCATTGTCTTTTGTAAAATCATTTGGTAATGAGAGGGAATCCAAGAAACCATGTTCCCTTTGAGATGAAATCTGGCTTTCCCAGGCTGAGTAATATGGTATACCAAAAAGACAGCCAACCAGGGATCTGCAGAGCCAGGTTTAAATCCTGGTTTAAAACCAGAGCCTGGTTTAGATCCATCCATCTTTGGATGACCTTTAAAGAAGTCGTTGACCCAGCACCCCATTTTCTCATCAGTAAAAAGAGTCTGGCCTAGTGACCAGACCCTTAGTTCCTTCCAGCTCTAACACCTTGCAAGTCCAATCATTAGTATTCCACACTCTAAATTTAGCTGAGTCTGGACTTTAATTAGGAAAGAATGGAAGAATCACTTTAGAAAAAAAGAGCTAGAGAAAGAGGATTAATTGCTGTTCTGTGTTATACTTTTGTTTGCTTTCCTATCACTTTCATCAGCTATGCCAGTTATAGAATAAAATCATCTATTTAAACCTATGCATTTCCTATGTTAGATCATACAACTCCAAACTAACACAGATAGCTCTACTGAAAAAAAGGACTTTAATTTTGTCATTTACTTTGGTTTCTGGGCAATTTGCTCTGCGTATGCTTATACTTGGATTAAAAGTATCCTTTAAAAAAATTCATCTAGCTATACACAAAACATAAATTTGCACTTTCTGTATGTACATTATGCTCCTCCAATAAAAAGTTTACTTTAAAAAGGATATTCAGAATATAGTCAAAATACGCATTTCCTGAAATCTAAAAGTAAATACAATTTTTGTTAAGCATAACCTAACTGGCCCTCTTGTAGCATGTCTAGAAGTAAAAGTTAATGGATATGTCACTAAAGAGTTGCACTATTTTGCCCCAAGCCAAAACCAAGATTTATCAACAAAAATGGATACAGACTCAAGAGGAATTCACATTTTGGTAGGTAACAAGAAAAAATCTTTTGCTGCCTAACCTGTGTAGGAAGACTCGTGCCTAAGTAACCCGGACAGTCAAATGTCCAGTTTTAGTTTAGGGTTAGGGTTTTTTTTTTTTGGGGGGGGGGGGGGAGTTGGCAGTTTATTTCCAGCTCTTTGGCAAGGAAGAGAAAGACTAAGTCAAAAGTCGTGTCATCCAGGAGCACAATATTACAAGAAAGAACTAGAACTCTACTCTGTCAATAACTTGAAATTAGACTGTAAACTAAATACTTGATATTAAACTCTCTCAAGCATCTTATTTATAAAATGGAAATAGTATCTACCAGAGTAATATTAATAACAGTGTTGTTGAAAAGATCAAATGAGACACTAACATGATAACACTTAAAAATAGTTAAGAAACAGTAATAGTAACAAATGTAGTATTTATGGAGCATTATATTTTAACCACTGTTCTTAACACTTTACATGTATTTACCCATTATCCTCATAGTTATCATGTCATGTTTCTATTATTATCCCCAGTTTATAGATGAGAAAATGGAGGCTAAGTAATTTGCTATAAGTCATTAGGTTAATAAATGATGGAGTAATGACTCGACCAACCCAAACAATCTGACTCCAGTACTCAAAACCTCTTAACTATCAAATATGCTATTGTCTCAATGGCAAAAGACCAAGGTTCCCATATAAATGGATGGGGCTATTCTGATATAATAGATTAAGCTTTGAGTGGGTTCCATAGTTTCAGAAGATTCAGAACCATGTTTGAGAAATACTCTTAGATCAAAGACCCGTTTGCCCTTGGGGGATGAAAACATTTTGTTATGCTTCTCAATTGAGTATAAGTAGGTCATTTTGTTAGGACCAATAAGTAAAATTGCTTTGAAGTGATGATTTTAACATACTGGCACACTCGATTATTTTTATCACAAACATAACTGATTTTAAAAGACTGTTTCTGGGATGCCTGGGTGGGTGACTCAGTCGGTTGAGCACCCAACTCTTGGTTTAGGTTCAGGTCATGATTTTGCGGTCAGGGGATCAAGCCCGCGTTGGGATCAGCTCAGCACAGAGTCTGCTTCAGATTCTCTCTCCCTTTCTCTCCCATTCACTCTCTCACTCTCTCTCTCAAATACATAAAATCTTTATAAATAAAAAAAGAGAGAGAGACTGTTTCTTTGACCTGATATAGTAATTGCCTGTGCTGAGTCTGTCCATAAAATAAAAATTGATGCAGAAACTGTTAGGTTACTGTTTGAACCACTCACCATTAAAGTGGTTTTAAATTGGCTGTTATAGAACCCATTCAAAATGTGTTAACAATCATTGACCTGGGAGTGGTACCTGTTCCTGTGTTAACTGAAGTCTCCATTAAACCCACTCTTCAATCTTAATGAAGGTGGGGCAATCAAAACTGTTCAAGAATGGTTAGAATCAAGAAGAGCTGGTCTGGTTGGCTTTTCACAAGCTGGAAAGAAGGGAGGGCAGAATTGCCCTATCTTTTCCATATGCTGTGCCTACATCCCGAGAGAGAAGTGGGGTTTTTTGGTACCTGTATCACAGGACAACAGAAGCCGCAATAAGCTACTTCTTTTTATCTTTTACAGTATATCAGAATAAAATGTTAACAGTTTTTTTAATACATAAGAAAACATTCGGGGTGCCTGGATGGCTCAGTTGGTTAAGCGCCTAAGACCTGCCTTTGGCTCAGGTCATGATCCTGGACTCCTGGGGTTGAGTCTGCATTGGGCTCCCTGCTCAGCCAGGAGTCTGCTTCTCCCTCTGACCCTCCCCCCTCTCACGCTTTCCCTCTCTCCAATGAATAAATAAAATTACTTAAAAAAAAAGAAAAAGAAAACATTCTCCAATCCTCCTTTTGGGAGGAACGTTAAAAACAGCTAGCTCACAGCATTCAGCTCATAACTGCACACAGAAGCAAATGGAAAAACAGGATTTGACCTCGAGGTCATCCCCTATGGACTAAGACCTGGGCAACCGGGCATGGTGCCCAAAGAGTGCACAAATTCATGGTCTAAGTTTACTTTATGACCTGAGAAAGTAAGAAGTCAGTGAAATAATTACAGTTCCTAGTCCTTTGGACAAAATGAAGGAAAGGGATGATGTAGTACCCTGAGGCTAGAAGCACAAAAGAAGGAAAAAGTCTCTACTAAAACCCTAGCAGTGAGAGGTACTCCTGACTTTCTAAATCCATCCAAGTCCAGAAATAAGGTGCAACGGAATGGCATGTTTAGATCTCTAGTCTACCACAGCAAGAATAACCATAAAAGTCAATTTTTACTCGCCACCTTCCTCACTGAAACCACATCCAGAATTCCCAAGAGTACAAGAGACAAATCACAGACTACAATATTGGTCACAAAATTAACATATAAACAGGTCAGATATAAAAATTTCATTCACGTGAAAATGTCCTTTATCTTCAAAGCATGAAGAAAATTACAAAACATGCGGTTAGAGCTAATTTTATTTTGTTAAATGAATCAGGTGATGGGAAACAATGTACCTGAGATAGCTTCCAAAATAAGCAACAATATTTGGGTGTTTACAGTCTTTCATCATAATAATTTCTTGCTGTACAACTGCAAAGTCTTCTCCTAGAATAAAAAACAAGCATGTTGAATATTTAGTAGGTAAGTTTCAAAATGTCAACTTGTTTTAAAACATAATAAATAATGTTACTGATGTTATATATTTAATTACATTTTCAGTCTAGACAGAAAGTATAGTGATTAAAAGCTAACTCTGGTCCCAGACTATCTAGATTCAAATAATAACTCTGTCCCTTACTTAGCTGTGTGAGCTTGAGCAACTTACTTGACCTTTCTGTGCCAATTTCTTCCTCTGCAAAAGAGGGATAAAAATAACTTGTCTCCTAGAGCTGTTACTAAAGTTAAATGGGCTAATATATGTAAAATGCTTAGAACATGCCTGATACACAGTAAGGGTTACATAAGCATTTTCTATTATTAATATTATGCCTTGGACATAATCATCATACAATTACTAGAAAACACACGCGGCTTTTTTCCTTTGTTACCAAATAACACTTAATACCATTTGAGCACAAGGAAGTAATTCTTTTTTAAGTTAGGGCAGGAACCCTTATCCACCAGGAGTGTCAAATATACCTCCACAGGCTCCTGAGCTGAGAGGCCTACACTCCAGCAGTACTGGATTACCAGATGGCCCACATACACAGGCTTCTCCTGGATTCAAGGGCTTTGTTCCAACTGTACTGGGATGCAGAATGGGATTCTATTTAGCCTTGTTGGACTACTAGTAAATAATCTCTCTCCTTCTACTCCTTTCTTGCCCAAATTCTTCAAAATAAGATCTGGCAATCCTACAGCAGTGTCACATGCTCTGGCTCCTGAAAGAACACTTGTGATAGAGAGAAACAGAACTGCAGTGAATGCAAATGTGGTAAACCAGAGACTGTGCAGAAAGAACAAATTCAAGTACTTACATTCAAATTGAAGTAGTTGTGCATCACTAATTCAGTTATTGAAGCATTATATACTATGAACAGCCTGACTAAATGAATATTGGTGGCAAAGTAAGAAACAGGTTTCCTAAGTCACAGCTCAAATCGAATCAGGTCATTATGTCATTAAGCCCTGACATTTCTTGCCTTGGCATTTTCCTACTATAAATGTAAGTGAAACTTAAAGTGGCCTAGCCATGAACCATTTGAACCCAGTGTCAAAACCCACCCTACGGCCCCAGTTACAAGGGAAGAAGTAACAGAGAAAAGACAGTATGTATGGTTCTTAATTTCTGCAATGAAATCAGTACAAAGTCAAAGATTTCCAAAGGAAGAAAAATAGGAAATTTTTATGCTTCCAAAATTTCAGAAGAAAATCACTGAACTAGGATCCTCTTCTGAGTTTACTTCACACCATTATGAATTCCTGATTTTCATTATATTTAGAAAAATTCGATTAGAAATAATTTTAAAAATCTGATTAGAAACAGTTAAAACCAAGTAAGACTTATACCAATTTTCAGGGATATACTAAATACCTGGAAAGTTCTAAAGTTTGCTTTTTCACCTCCTTCTCCACTGTACTTTCCCCAAACCAGTGAAGGGGTTACAGAAGATCAAAGTTGATCTAGTCAGAATGAACCCCAGGACTTTAGTTTGATGGTTAGAAGACAGCAGCTCTCTTTCTGGGGATGGTCACTGCACAACTTCAAAAAGAGCCAGCTTTAGAATAAAGTTGATCTGTAGAAAGCATTGAGGAGAAACAGGAAAACAGGGGAAGGAGGAAGGCTTACTTGAGCCTTTGTAGCAAGACTCATTCGTCTCTGCTAAGCTTCAGATATACCTACACATGACCAATAAATTCCCTGAATTGTTTAAATTACCTTGAGTTGTGGTTTCTGTTACCACTGTAAGCATCACATCTTGTACTGTGATCTTTGTACATATCCCCCTTACAACACTGCATCGATGTCTGAATGTCTACGCCCTCACTAGAATATTATATCCTCTAGGACAGGATTATGCCTTAATCATCTCTGTATCCCTAGCAACTAATACGTGATCCATAAAACTGTTGCTGAATGAATCTATGATACAATATAATTCCTCCATACGCTGACTCTAAATCAAGAATATCTGTTTTTGCTTTAATTTCAACCAGTTATAACCATATTTTATATAATTAATTGCTCATTTGCTACTCCTTTGTTTTACAAAACCTGTGAATGGCTTTAAGTCTTCAACTACATCTTTCTCAGAAAATGGTATTAATCCAAACGAAGGGCCTCCTTTTTCCTATGAAGTCATTTTCTACATGATTATGAGAATGGCCAAGTTAAATTCAACATTTTTGTGGGGAAAAAGGATGCCAAGAAAAAAAAGTCCACAATTCAATTCTAAAGGTAACTGAAAAAGCCAGATTTGGGCAGGAAAAAAGAAAAGAATTTCTATACAGCAATAATCCAAAAGAGCCTAGCAGATTTAAAGTACTTTCTTCAAAGCTCCCGAGAAATATACTCCAAAGAATGAACAGGTACCCCCACCCCAAATCTTAGCAGACCAGGATGGTTAGACTAGATAATCTCTAGATAATTCCCAATTCTGAGAGTCTAGGATTTTTGTTAAAATTTTTACATATTAAAGTGAAGAATATGTCTTCCAAAAAATGGCAGGCAGGCAGGCAGACAGGAAGGAGGGATGGAAGAAAGGAAGACATAAGAAAGGAAGAAAGAAAGAAACCCTAATTGAGAAAAACAGCAAGCCTACAAGCAGATCAGATCAGGAATAA
>JAPYYM010002812.1:0-11840 GCA_028534135.1 Potos flavus
CTTCGGGCTGGCTCGGAACCCACAGGCTGGGGAGCGCATGAGTTCCAGGGTCGCTGCGGACAGCGGGGCAGGGCAGCTGCCACCACCACTGCTTCCTCGGAGGCTCCCGGAGGCTGGGTCCCCTGCGGTGGCAGCTCCGTCTGACCGTGGGGCTCTCCCACCTTCAGGGGAGCCTTAGCGCTCTGTGACCATGCTGCAGCGAATATGGGGCTTTCTGTTGCCCACAGTGGCTTGCCAGGAAGACGAATCCGACCGCCTTTTTGAAGAGCTCGTTCAGAAGCTGGACCACCGCGGGAACGGCATGGTGGACATCACAAAACTGCAGAAAGAACTGGAAGCTATGGGCATCCCCATGGGCCAGGACGAGGAGGTGGGCCGCGGTACGTTCAGGCCGCACAGAGTGTGGGAGGTTGCAGGACCCCTGGAACCATTAGGAGGTGGGGGTAGGGCTGGGACTGGGGGTGGGGACTGAGAAGACCCCTTCAGCCCTTCCTGAGCTCTCCAGGCTCAGAAATTCTTTCCGTGTGAGCTGCTTCACTTAAAACTGCCCCGCTGTTGGAACACTTAGCATAAGTTTCTGTCCTAATTGTGACCTGCCATGGGAAAATGTGTTGAAGACTTTTTACCATCTTGTTCAAGTGGGGTCCAAGCCATTGAAACTCTTAAAAGGCCCACTTGCACCATCACAACGTTAACCAAATGTCCCCAATGAGCTAAATGCCTATGGCCTGTGTTCAAATTCTGTTAGCTTTTGGGAACTCCAAGGGTCTGCCTTGACAGCCTGCGATGGCTCATCCTTCAAGGGCATCCCATAGCTTGGCAGATGCTCCAGAAGGCTCCTGCCTCAGGGCTGCCTCATGCCCTTTGGGGACATCCCTGTGTGTGCACTGGCTATTCCGAAGGCGGGGAACTGGAGATGTTCGGATCCTAACACATTAATTACAACCACATATTTTCAGTTTAACCTAACACTCTTGAAGAATTTATACTATACTGCAACAATATACCATACACTATAGCATAGAATTATCATTTAGCTTAACAAATGACGATCTCAATACTGACTGCTGTGTTTTCAGAGAAGCCCCACTTCCACAGCTGTACATTTAACCAGCTGACCATATAGAGTAAAAAAAAAAAAAGTGTTTTAATTTAAGCTTCTCTAAGAGACTAGGAGGCCCAGCAGCAGCATGGGAGTGTTTGAAAAGGGGAAGGGGTCACCAAGTTTTCTGGAAATCTTTTTCTTGTGAGGAGACTTAATTACATTCAGTAAGAGAAAATAACAATATTTAATAAGTTTCCATCTGGTAGGCTTGAACTGAATAATGGATGTGAGGTCACACAACATGGAGTCTGGACAATCAGGACAGTAGCATTTACTGTTAAGTCCATAATTCTGGGGATTTATAAAGTGCCTGCCAGAGAAATGGGGGGATAACTACATACCCTGGATAATGCTGTGCCACATTTTGTTATAGAAATTGATGATTTATTCCTTGAGGCCTATCCAGCCACAGATGCCAGTCTTAATTATATAAAAAATATATAGTGATTTCACTGGGTTCTCTGTGTCCAAGGCTTTCTGTGGCATTCACTTTGCATTATCCAGAAAACAAACTGATGACTTTATGCTTTCCTTCTGAATATAGCCCCATAATCTTAATATTCCATTTCCCTTCTAGTAAAGATTTAGATTTCAGCAGACTGTCCAGAGTCCGTTCTATCTTCATTCATTTATCCCAGTGGTTCTCAACTAGGAGTGATTGTGACCCTCAGGAACATTTGGCATTTTTGACATTTTTGATGGTCATGACAGCTGGGGATATGTGTGCGTGTGTGATACTAGCATTTAGTGAATGAAGGCCAGGGATGTTGCAAAACTTTCTACAGTGCACAGGACAACAAAAGATGATCTGGTCCCTAATATCAATAGTGTCAAGGCTGAAAAACTCTGACTTACCCCAGTCACAGCCCCTGCCATTCCTTGCTCCCCTCTTCCAGTAGCTGAACACGCCCTTTACTTCAATGAGTAAATAGAGGTGAACTGCACTGAATTCCTTCAGATTTCTGGCCCTCTTGCAAAATTTCCTCAGCTGTAAAATGGGGATAATAATATAGTGCCTAGCTCATAGTGTTGTTATGATGATTAATGAGTAAATAAATGAAAAATGCCTAAAATTATTTACTAAGCTTAATGCAGTCAGTAAGCCTCAATAAATTTGATACATGGACTATAATCTTACCTTTATTTTCATCTATGCTCAGTTTATTTCCACTAGTATCAAGGAACAAGATGTTTCTTCTTTTCAAAGTTGGTTCTTCCAGTTACATTGTCAACTTTGTGTCCTCTCCGTCTCCTTTAAAATAGGAAAAGTACAACTTGCATTATTCCCTTTCTTCCTCTTGTATTTTCAAACTCTTCCTGTCTCATAACAATGATCCTCGCATGGCCCAGGTTCCCCACCTAGCAATTGTCCTATCATTTTCCTCCGTCTGTAGTCTGGTCTTTGACAAAGCCGTGTCTGCGCTCTCTGCCTTCTCTTCTCTGTGGTGAGGCTTCAGTCTCCATTCTTTCCCTTTGTGAAAGGTCACTAAGGACTTCTGCATCGTGCAGTTTGGCTCTTGGGCTCTATTCTGCAGCATGGAACACCGATGATGGCTCCTGTATTTTCTCCTTTGGCACTTTGTCTCAGCTCTCTGGCTGTTGCTTTTCAGATCCCTTTATAGACTCTCTTTTGGCTCACCCCTCAAATGCAGGTAGGCTTCAAGATTACTTTTCAAGCTTCCAACTGTCATCCTACTGTAGGTGACTCACAAATGGATAGCTAGCCCCTGCTTCTGAGTCTTTACTCTACCCCCTGTGATCATAGTCTTGGTTAAGCGTTCTACCACCGAGTCATTCTATATTCCTCCTTTTCCTTTACCCCAACATGCAGTTCATCACATGGTCCTATGTAATTCTTTAGTTTATCTCATAACCAGTCCCTTCCTTTCCATACGTATTGCTCCTGGTAAGCCCTGGCCCCCACCATCTCTCACCTAAGTCCCTGTAACCAGTCTTATAACAAGTCTTCTTGCCTTTCCTCTCACCATTTTTTCCTCCACATTGCACCAGATGACCCTTCTAAAAGTTATATCTGATTGTGTCATGACCCTGCTTAAAATTCTTCAGGGGCTTGACAATGTCAGCGGGAAAAGTCCAAGCCTCTTAGCATGGTATATAAGATGATTTCTTGGTAGGTATTGAGGCTGGTGGTTCAGTTCTCCACCTTACAGTTATTCAAAGATCTGGATTCCTTTCTTCTTGTGGCTCTACCATCCTCAAGGGTCTCTCATTGTTATCTGCATTTAACTGGTGAAAGTGGAATGAGCATGTAGGATTTTGTTAGCTAGGCCTGGAAGTGGTATACGTTACTTTCCCTCTTACTTCATCAGTCAGACCTTGTTCACATGACCATATTTAACTGCAAGGGAGACATTTTTACAATTAGAAATGTAATTTAGCAGTGTGTCCAAAGAAGGCAAGAAGGAATTTTGGTGGATGGCTGGTGGTCTCTGCTACATGCCTTGCACTCTTATATCTTTGTTCAGCTATTGCTACTCATTTTTAAAATATTCAGGTGGAGCTACTTCTATGACCATTTCCCTCACATCTTTATTTCCCACTGAACATTTTTTTCCCTTTGGATATATTTTAGTTTATGATGTAATTAGTATTTCTGTTCTTCAATAAAACATTTATCATTATAAGAATTTTATAAAATATGTAGACATATTTCCCAAGAGTTCTAGTTTTTTTAACGTATAGTGTCGTATTAGTTTCAAGTGTGCAATATAGTGCTTTGACAATTCTATACATTACTCAGTGCTCATCAAAATAACTGTACTCTTAATTCCCTTCACCTATTGTACCCATTCTCTCATCCACTTTCCCTATGTTCTCTACAGTTAAGAGTCTGTTTTTTTTTTAATTTTTTTAATTTGTCTTTTTCTGTTTGGTTTCTTAAGATCCACATATGAGTGAAATCATATGGTATTTGTCTTTCTCTGGCTGACCTATTTCACTTAGCATTCTACTCTCTGGATCCATCCATGTTGTTGCAAAGGGCAAGATTTCATTCTTTTTTATGGCTGAGTAATATATACATGTCACTTCTTCATCCATTCATCTATCAAAAGAAACTTGGGTTGCTTCCATAATTTGGCTATTGAACCTTGAACATTTTCTATCATAATGGCTTTGGTGTCTTCTCTCTTAGCCTATAAACTTCTTGAGGGGAGAGGCTATATCTGGTTCATTTCTTTTTCTCATGCATTTACTGAGTGGGTGGATACACACATGATTGTTGAGTAGAAAAGTAGACTAGTCATTTGCTAAACTTCTTTAAAGAGCCAATACTCTGGGGCAAATAATACATTATGTGTTAATTAAAAAATAAAAAAATAATAAAAAATTAAAAAAAATCTTAAACAAAAAATAAAGAGCCAATACTCAAAGATTCTATGTTTTTAGTGTTAGAAATTTTACTCTAAAACTAAGGTACCAATAATCTATGGCAGAATATCTAATTTATATAAGATAAATGTACACATGTTTAAACACTATAATTTGTAATCTACCTTATCTGAATCCCATGTCTCTAATAACATTTCTTCTCTCTTATAGACGCTATTAAAATCTGTTGATATTAATGCATGCAATCTGTTGAAGCTTAGCACATTTATGCGGTACCTTAAAGATAATGAGAAGATAATGAGGTTGACTTTTAAGAGTTTGGACACAAATAATGATGGTATGTCTTTATACAGTGAAGAAACATGTATAGCCAGGAATTAACCATGTTTTGGTAGAGGTTTATTATTTGATATTTGGCATCCATGAAAGGTTATTAAAAATTCATTTATTTAATACTGTCATTTGTTTGTTATTACTTCTAAGGAATATTTTTAAATGATGTAATTTTTATTTGCATACTATCTTTCAAAAATAAGAACCATCAATTAAAAAGCTTGTACCCTTTGAACAATATGCTTTTTTCCCTTTGAACAATATAAATAAAGATATTTATAGCATTTTGATAAGGTTTTTACATGAAGCTCAATGTGGCAATGGTGGGTAAGCCAAATCTGGAACGATGAGTGAAAGTTAGTTTAGTGAGGAGTGGAAAGGTGTTCCAGACAGGGAAAATGGCTTGCTAGGAGACTGGTTCCATGAGGAGAGTAGGTCATGTCTGAGGAACTGGAGGAAGAACAGTGAAGCCAAGGCTGAAAGCAAGGAGAAGTTTCAGAGATGAAGCTAAGAAGCAGGCCCGGGCAGGATCATGGAGGTCCTTGAGGCCTGTGAAGGTTTCTGGACTCAATCCCCGAGGGAATGAGGTGGGAGTCCACTGAAAAGTTTTCAGTAGGAGGAGTAGCACCATCGTATTTGTGTGGAACATGGATTGGTGTCTAAGCTAAAATGGGATTAGTGGTGATGGGAATAAATAATTTGGGAGATGTTTATGCATGGAACAGACCACATTTGGTGATTGAAATTGGTGAAGGAAAGGAGGAGGCAAGAACAATTGGTTTGAGCAACATTGAAGGATGGTAGTATTATTTATTGATACAGGAAATATTATATGGGCTCTCTAGTCTCTTCTTTTTATCTTTGCAGGTAAAAGAGATAACTGGGATATTAATGTCTTATGAAATGTTGCAACAATGCAGTGAATACTGCTTAAATCTTTCCCTCTGTATCTTTTCAAAACTTCCAGTTAATCTTTATTTTCTTTGTTCCTTTAAAGGAGTGATTGATACTTCAGAAATTATTGATGGTCTCATCTTAATAGGTGTACAGATTTCTGAAAAAGAGGCAGTGAAGATTCCCGAAAGGTCAGCCCTTATATGTGTGTATACATTTTAAAATTATTTTTTGCTTACTTTTAAAACCCTTTTCATTATAATAATGAAAACAATGGAAGCTTTAGGGAGGCATGAGTAACAGTTTATAATTATCGAGCATCTGTTTGCTAGCATTCTTAGTACTTCACATGTATTATCTCCTTTTCCTTGCAAGACTTTATAGTCCAAGTATTGTTTTCCTCATTTCACAGATTAGGAAATTTTTGAATAGTGAGGTTAAGTAATTTTCCCATTATCAACATAATCTACCACCCAAATATTAACACAATGATATAACTTTAGTGCATATATCTATTGCTATTTGTAAGACTTTTATATTATTAGTCAGTCAACCAATCAAGTTAGCTATCAATTGAATATTGCTTCGTACTTTTTGCCAGGCACATAATAGCCAATGAGGATTCAGTGGTAAATATGATGCTCCTAGTGCTTACCCTGACAGAGCTAACAGTCCCTGGGGGTGGGGAGTGCAAACAGTGGGTAGCCAGTTGCACTGTGGCAAAGGTAATGATAAGAATATATAGGAAATCTCGGCTCTGTGAAAAGAACTGAGATGCCCTTCAACAGATGAATGGATAAAGAAGATGTGTCCATATATACAATGAAATATTACTCAGCCATCAGAAAGGATGAATACCCAACTTTTGCATCAACATGGATGGGGCTGGAGGAGATTATGCTGAGTGAAATAAGTCAAGCAGAGAAAGTCAATTATCATATGGTTTCAGTTACTTATAAGGAATAACATGGAGGACATTAGGAGAAGGAAAGGAAAAGTGAATTGGGGCAAATTGGAGGGGGAGATGAACCATGAGAGACTGTGGACTCTGAGAAACAAACTGAGGGTTTTAGAGGGGAGGGGGGGGGTGGGAGGTGAGCCTGTGGTGGATATTAAGGAGGGCGCACACTGCATGGAGCACTGGGTGTTGTACATAAAAATGATGAATCTTGGAACACTTCATCAAAAACTAATGATGTATTTCATGGTGACTAACATAACATAATAAAAAATATATAGGAAAATAACAAAGAAAGGTATCTTTTATCAATAAAAATACTAAATTTTATCAAACTATTTTCATTTTTTAAGCTTTTTTCATTTGACCTATTTACATAATAAATTGTAGTGGTAGATTTTCTGACATTGAACATTCCTGGGATAAGGCTAACTTGTTATGAACTATTTCATACAGGAAAATGTATAGAAAGATAAAGGTAAAAATTTAACAACCATGCCATCATTGGATTTATCATAGTTAAGATTTTGCCATATTTGGCTCAAACTTCTTTGAATAAATAAAATATTACACATAGTTGAAGTTTTCAATGTATTCCTAATACTTCTTTTCTCCCCTGCTGCCAGAAGTAACTACTATCCTGAATGTACTATTCATTCAGATTTTTATCTGTCTATTTTACTGTAGGCATACTCTTAAAATATATGGCATTGTTTCTCATGTTTTAAGACCTTACTTAAGTGGTGGCATACCACATATTTTTTTAAATTACTTTTTTCTAAGTCTTCTATTTTTGAGATTTGTTGCTGCTGGTTCATATAGCTCTAGTTAATCATTTTAGCCACAATAGGGGTCCTGTTTAATAAATATAATTCAATTTACTTATGAATTCTCCTGATGATAAGTCATTTAGGTTTAAAAATTTTTTGTTTTGTTACTAATACAAAACAATGCTGCAGTGAATGTTCTTGTATATATCTTCTTGTATATTACTTGCAGTAGAGTTGCTTGATTATAGGGTATGCTGACATTTAACTTTAATTACATATACCAAATTGTCCTTCAAAGTGGTTGTACTAATTTAGCTTCCTACTAAAAATGTATTTCTTTTCAAATATGTGATACTGTAGGCTTCTAATATTTTAATATTTTCCAAGCCAATGAGTCAGAAATATTATCCTGTTGTTTTAATTTCATTCAGTTTAACCAAATTCCTCATTAATAGTGATTCTGAGTATCTTTTCATATATTTGTTGGCCATCTGGATATTCCTCTTCTGTGAATTACCTACTCATGTCTTTTGCCTATTTTCAGCTAGATTGTTTGTCTTTTTCTTAATGGCTGGCAGGTGTTCTTTCTAAATCCTGGATATTAATCTTATGTTGATTATATGCATTGCAAATATGTTTTCCTAGCCTGTTGCTTACTTTTAAATTCATATTTAGGTGTTTGTCATTGTGCAGTTTAGTTTTTTATGTAGTCTTATTTCTCTATTTTTTCTTTTATGGATATGCTTTTCACATCTTCAGAAATTCTTCCTTACCCAGGGACATAAAGATATTAATCTCTATTTTTTTTTTAAGATTTATTTATTTATTTTAGAGAGAGAGCATGCATGTGTCCGTGCATGTGAGTGGGGGGAGGGGAGAGGGAGAGAATCTCAAGTAGACTTCCCACTGAGCACAGATGGAGCTCGGGATGTGGGTCTCTATCTAATGACTCATGAGATCATGACCTCGGCTGAAACCAAAGTCAGATGTTTAACCCTCTGAGCTACCCAAGCACCCCAAGATATTAATCTATGTTTCATTAAAAAAATGTTGTGTCTTACATTTGGTTCTTTAATTCATTTATAATTGATATTTGTGTATGGTGTAAAATAAGGATCCATTTCCTTCCTCCCTCCTTTCTCTTTCTCTCTCTTTTTCTTCCTTTCTTTCTTTCTTTCTTTCTTTCTTTCTCTTTCTTTCCTTCCTTCTTTCCTTCCTTCCTTCCTTCCTTCCTTCCTTCCTTCCTTCCTTCCTTCTCTCTTTCTCTTTCTTTCTCATAGTTGGTTGTTCTGTCATCATTTATTAACTGGTCCCATCCTTTTCCTACAGATTTTAAATGCTTACCTCTGTCATATATCAAATTTCCATCTGCATATGGATGTGTTTCTGGTCTCTTTATTCTATTACATTAGTATCTATTATACATCATTACCACTTGTCTTAATTACTATCACTTCATATATTTACTTTTTTGGTCAATGTGTATTTTTTTTTTTTTTTTGAGGGAGAGAGAGAGAGCAGGGGTGGGAGGGGTAGGAGGAGAGGGACAGAGAATCTTAAGCAGGCGCCACACTGAGCATGGGGCCCAATGTGGGGCTCAAACTCAAGACCCTAAGATTATGACCTGAGCTGAAATCAAGAGTTGGACGCGTAACCAACTGAGTCACCCGGGTGTCCCTTACTATCACTTTAGAATCCATCTTGATGCTTTGACTTTCCTCATCTTGGCCCTTTGCTCTTCTATATTAATTTGAGAATTGACTTATTTAGTTACATACACATATGTGCATACACATACTCCTTTTGGAATGTTAATTGGAATTGCATTGAATTTATAAATTAATTAAGGAGAGAACTGATATGCCTGTGATGTTAAATTTACGTTTCCATGTACATTATATATGTCTTTATTGATTTAAATCTTATTTTATGTCTTTTAATAAAGTTTTCTACATTCTCTAAAATGGTCTTGTATACCTTTAGCTGGATTTCTATCCAACTGTGGTTTTTGTGGCTTTTATAAGTGTACAGCTGAATTTGAGTTGTTCTCACTTCATTAGACCATTTGTGTCCATATTAATAAGTGATGCTATACCAACAGCTAAGATGGGACATGGAATCCTTTCTGTGATCTGGCCCCTGTCTGCCTCTCTAGCTGCATCATCTTTACAACTTTCCTTCTACTCTGTATTCTAGGCTGACTGAGCTTCTTTCACCTTTTAAAAAAACATAGTCTTTCGTTCCTCCAGATCTTGTACAAACTGTTCTTTCTGCCTGGAAGACCCTTTCCAACTCCTTCACTTGAATATCTCCTACTTACTCCTTAGGTCTCAGTTTAGATAAGACTTTAACCTCTGAAACTTCTTTATCTTCCTGGTGTTTGCTTTTATAGAAGCTTTACAGAGGCATGTTTGTCATACTCCCTGTTGCCTGTAGACTGTAAGCTTCGTGAAGCAGGGACAGAGTATATTATCCATTGTTTTGTAGTCAGTGCCTACCATAGTGTCTGTCACATACTAGCAAATCGATACATGTTTTCTGATTGATTTAATGGTGTCACAAGAGCCAAGAGTGGAGCATGTCATATTTAACAGAATGGGCCAGCAACATAAATATCGAAAACCATCCGTTGGATCTGAAATTTGGGAGATTTCTGGGGATCTCAGTGAAAGAATTTTCAGTAGGGAGCTAAAGAGTTGAGTCAGACTATTATTGAGTGACTGGAAGGTGAGGATATGGGGACTATGAATGTGGTTTACAGATTTGGGATATTTGGATAAGAAGAAGACAGGCAAATCTTTTTATTTTATTTTATTTTTTTAAGGATAAGAGAGATTTGAGGAGAAGTAACCATCAGAGAGGGAACTGTTGGATATGTTGTAGAGAAAGGAGTTAAGTGATTGGGAGGGAATGGGACCAACAGCTTGAGAAAGAGAGAGAGAGAAAGAGACAGAGAGACAGAGAGTCCTTCAGCAGGAATCAACATTTTACCCTCTAGGTCTGAACACAGGAGGTAAGGATGAAAGTGGGTAAGGAGAAATTTATTCATTTACTCAACCAATATTTATTGAGTGCTTACATTCATCTAGGTGCTAAGGATGTAGTAGTGAAGGAAACAGGCAAAAATCCCTGCTCTTATGTAACTCAGAATAAACAAGAGAGGAAAACAGTAAGCTAGATAAACAATCTATGTTAGATGGTGATTAGCAATAAGGGGAAATCTAGAGCAGGGGAGGGAAACAGTCTGTGTGTGTGAGTGGTACAGGGGACTGCAGTTTTAGACATGTTGAGTAGGGAAGGTCTTGAAGGTGATGTTTGAGTGGAGATCTGAAGAAGGTGAGAGAAGGAGCCATGATAATCTTTGGTGGGGAAAGCCTTCCAGGTAAAGGAAATAGCAAGAGCAAAGGCCTAAGTTGGGCATTATTTATAGGGTTGGGGCACTGAGAGGGGGCTAGTGTGTTCAGAATAGAGTGAATGAGGAAGAGGGTGGTAGGAGATATTAACAGGAATCAGATCTCATCAGATCTTGAGAGGGAAATTATAAGGACTTTGGCTTTTACTCTGTAAGTCTTTGGATGGTTTTAAACAGAGGTCTACCATGATTTAACTTTGGTTTTGCAGTCTCATTTTGTCTCATGTGTTAAAATAATTTGTAGGCAGGAAGGGAGAAAGCAGGTAAGCCAATCAGGACAGTTTTGCAATAATACAGACAAAATTTGAGGGTGGCTTGTACCAGGATGGAGGAGGTTGGATTCTGGACACATTTTGAAAAGTTGACATGATTTACTTCTGGATCACATGTGGGGTAAAAGGAAAGAAAAAGTCAAGATTAATGCCAAGATTTTTGGCTTAAGCAGCTAAATAATGGAGTGGCTGTGCATTGAGATGGATAAGACAGAAAAAAGCAAGTTTGGGATGGGGTGGTTATCAGTCCAGATTTGTTCTTGTTCTCTTCTAGATGCTAACCAGACATACAAGTAGCAATTCCAGGTAGGCAGCTTGAAACTGGAGTCCAGAGCTCAGAGGAACACTCTGGCAGAGATTTGGGAGTCATGGGCTCATAGATGACATTTAAAGCCACAAGACTGGAAGAGATGACCAGGGAGAGAATATATACTCTGAGTGCCAGTATTCTTTAAAGTTAAGAGGGAGGGGATTGAGGGGAAACCAGTAAAGGAGAGTGAGAAGGAGCAGCTAGAGAAAAAGGACAAGAACCAAGAGAATACTCTATTCTCCTCTTCCACTGTTAGTGGGAATGCAAGTTGGTGCAGCCACTTTGGAAAACAGTGTGGAGATTCCTCAAGAAATTAAAAATAGAGTTACCCTATGACCCTGCAATTGCACCATTGGGTATTTACCCCAAAGATGCAGATGCAGTACAAAGAAGGGCCACATGTACCCCAATGTTCATAGCAGCAATGGCCACAAT
>JAPYYM010002813.1:0-11840 GCA_028534135.1 Potos flavus
GTTCGGCTATTTTTGCCCTTGCTCCTTAATATTGAGTATACTGGGAATTTGGGTATATGCACCTGTGTTAGAAATCAGCTAACATACTGCATTTCCACTTAGGTTAAAAAGATGCTCCTCATGGCTGTGACCAAGGAAGGTGCATTTCCCCACATGTAATGTAGCAGATGAAATGCTCAGTTCTAGGAATGAGGCATGAAATAATGTTGATTACAAAGTCTGATACACTAATAGGGAAAAAAGAACTCCAGTTCTGTAGGTTACGTTGCTGGAAGAGTAACTTCATCTTTGTATCATATTACTTTTAAGCCCTAAAATAAGGAACTAAAGACTGGAATGAATTTTTATAAAAGCAATGGCTTTAGGTGAGTATTTGTATAATTTGTCAGCTACCTTTATCTTTCAATCCACATGTATATAAAGAATAATGCATTTTATTATCTTAATCCTTTTCTAAATCCTTCTAAATTTCTTTTAGAGTCTAAAGTTATTAGGATGAGCATGTTAATAGCAGCCGTACATTTGGAGGCAGTTGCCTAGTGTCCTCTTAATCACAGGAAAAAATTGTCATCAACAAAGTACTGTCTCATTTCATCACTGTCATTCGCATATAAGCATGGTATTATTCTCGCCACTTTCTCCTGAAAGTGGTCCTATTGTTGATCACTATGTACACGGCCGTTTGGTTAGTGTGACTTTGCCTGTTCAACACGATATATAGGGAAGGACACTTCTGGAGTGAATCTCGTTGGCAATAGGGATTTTGTAGGGGGCCTGTGGAGTAGGACCTAGCTGTCCTGTATGGCAGTTGTCAAGATCAAACAGAATAGCACTTGAGAATTTCATCTCCACTCTTTTCTTAACTTACATGAAGGAAACAGAGGTGTTTTGGGAGGTATTTATGTTTACTTTGATGTCTATACAGAATCCCACCTTTCTAGCTTATCACGGAAGAATCAGTGACCTATATGATGGATGCCAGTGCTCCTCACCTACATCTACTGGCTTTCTTCCAGACACTATCTCAGTGCGAATCATAGAAAACTGAGGATACTTTAGTTATATATTTTTAAAGGAACACTATTCTTAACTTCTCCAGGGATACGTTTTGAGAAGGGAAATTAGAAAAAAAAAATGTCTTATACTATAAGGCACATCCTAGCTATGTACGGCACATCACGGCCACCCCTATCTGCCTTTGAAATGAGAATCATCAGCAGATACTTCAGGAAGCCAAATATTTGGTCCTTTTCAGCACAAAGGAGCATCTGTTAGTGGGCTGCTGACTGGACAGCCGGGATGGGAAAAACTAGTCTACTCAAGGCCTTATTATTCCTCACTCTTGACCTTGAGCTAGATGTTGAAAACTGAACTTTCTTCCCTGTACCTCCCCCTCTGTTATCCATAAAAGACACTGGAAAGGGTCTGTCACTGCTTTTACCATACGCTGCCTGTGTGACCTTGGTTTAGTCACTGGTAGCCTGCAGTATAAAATAAGGGGGACAGCTGCATAAGTTTGGGAATTGATTACATCTCTGATGTCCTCTGACGTCATAAGAAGCAGAGAGAACAATATCAGGAACTTCTATGCCCTCTTTATAAGGACTGTGCTGCAGGTTTATCTACATCTCTCCAACAGGGTGACAGAGTGTGTGACTACTAGTTGCCACCTACCTACACTGCCTGAAAAACATTTCATGTCCAAAGTTCACTAGGAGTGACTGGATCTGATCTCAGAGTGTGGCCTGGATAATCCAGGCTGTACCCAGGCCTTTTCTTTCTTGAAAATAGAGGGAGGTCATTAAAATCATGGACCCTTCTCCAGGGCTTGCCCTGTTTATTCCACCAGAAGAAAGAGCTAGAAAAAGGGACCAATAATTTGAGAAATGCACTGATTCTGAACGTTATCAGCATCGTTTTCTTATGTGAAAGAAATTGAGCTGAAAATGACCTTTTGAGTTCAAGTCAGATTCTGCTTCACTTCTATTTCTTTGTCCACCAAAGGTAAACTATTAATTTTTCATCCACCACCTGCTATTCAGTGGGAAACATTTGCTATATTCGTGTGTTTTCCCTAGTGTTGTTAATGTAGCAAATGAAAATATTTATTTGTATTGTAGACTCCCTACTAATGTTAAGTAATTATGGAACATGGGACCTTGTTTTATATTCTATCCTGTTGTATCGTAGGCAAACAAAAACAAAAACAACGGGTTATGTTTATTTTTCTTTCCTAATAGTATTTTTATGTTATCAGGACCTTGTGATTACAGCTCCCATCTTGGCATGTGAAGTAGAGATATTCTAAGGATAAAGCTATCATTATGATTGAAATTAGTTACTCTGTGGTTTGGGCAGGTAAAGGCTTTTCATTAATGTTGGCAAAGCAGAAGTGTATCCGACTGGTCTGCAGCCGCACACAGAAGATCACGGGTAGGGCAGGGGTGGGGGAAGAAGGCAAACTAAGGTGTGACAGCAGATAGAGATTACAGAGACAGAATCTGTCTGGAAAGAGCAGCTGTCAGTTACAAAGCCTCTTGTAACAAATGAAAGATTGCATGCTGGATCTCTAGAAATACAGATGAACCATAATAAGATTGTGGGCCACTACAGCAGGGCTTAAAGAGGAGCTAGCAAATGCTAACGACGTAGGAGGTATGACACGGTGATAAGTAAGCCCCCCAATTTTTTTTGTGTGTGTGGACAAGGTGTTCTTTCAAGCATACATTTGATTACAGTCTTTTAGACCAAGCTAGGAAGGGCTGAATCCATGTGGCGAGATATAAAAACAGTCTTAAGCCGCGAGTCTCCATAGGCACCCTGGCTCTTCCTTTACCATTAGAACTCCCATTTTTTGTTTCACTCCTCTTTTAATGAGTGGGGAGTTAGTGTTAAACATTGTCCATGCTAGGGTGCCTGGGTGGCTCAGTGGGTTAAAGCCTCTGCCTTCAGCTCAGGTCATGATCCCAAGATCCTGGGATCTAGCCGCACATCAGGCTCTCTGCTTAGCAGGGAGCCTGCTTCCCCCCCTCTCTCTGCCTGCCTCTCTGCCTACTTGTGATCTCTCTCTTTGTCAAATAAATAAATAAAATCTTAAAAAAAAAAAAAAAAAACATTGTCCAGGCTGTTTTTGGATGTTTTTTTCCTTTGGGAGAGTGCTACTTTTTACAAACTAACTGAGGCTCTTGACTGGAGATGTGATAATTGTCTTTTTTTTAGGACGCATGACTGGGAATGGCACTCTTTTTAAAAAGATGGTTGCAAAGTAGAGCCCTAAACAAAAAGTAAAAATAAAGTCCAGGTTTAGACATATTCACCTTCAGAGAATATGAAAATAAAAAGTAACACCGAAGGAAGACTATTATTTGTTTAAATTATGTTTGTTTGGAGATGTCTTCCTTCTATATCAGTTCTTTTTTTGTCAGTCAGATTTATTTTCGCAGCTCTCAGTTTTTCCATGTGCATCTTCACCAGATGAAAAAAATATTCACCTAGTAAATCGTAAAAATTTTAATATTATGGAATTAGTGGAATCATTATTTCACTAAATTTTCTTTTCTTATCTTCTTTTAAAGATTTATTTATTTATTTGAGAGAGAGGGAGAGAGAAGATGTGCGTGAGCTGGGTGTGGGGGAGAAAATCCTCAAGCAGACTCCCCACTGAGTGTGGAGCCCATCATGGGCTCGATCCCAGGACCCTGAGATCATGACCTGAGCCTAAATCAAGAGTCAGTGCTCAACCAATTGAGCCACCCAGGCATCGCTAAATTGTATTTTCTAAGTAAGATGAACATTGATGTGATAGTTTTAAAATACATGTGGTAGTTTGTTCCATTATAAAATATGAGTACTATTTCTTTCTCAGGAAGTGATGTAAGTCAATCTAAGTTACAACTTTTGTCTATTTTGAATTTATAAGACAGCTGCTTTGTCAGTAGAGAGGGTTGACATTTAAATGATAATGGATGAATCTCAAATCATAATAGAGATTAGTTCAGAAGTGGTGGGTCTTTTAGCCACAGAGTTACTCCTTTCTAAAGTGATGTTTTCCCATTTTACCAGAGAAAATGAAGAGATGGGGTTCTTTTAAGAGAAAGACATGCTAACTCTGAAAGCTTTTAATCTCTTTTCTCAACCACTTAATTCAGCGACCTTAACAAATAACTATGTAACTTACTTAACCAAAATATTTCATAGCATCATTTTTATCTTAAATATTCACTTTTTACTTTTTAAATTTCCTGCCAGCCACCTTTGGAATCACATTCTAGAGGGGAATTGCCAGCAAAACACTGAGAGATAACATTCAAAGATGTTTTCATTGTAAAAAACGTGTGTTTTTTTTTTTGTTTTCTTCCAGAGAAGTATATCAGAGAATTCTCTCGTAGCAATGGACTTCTCAGGACAGAAAAGCAGAGTTATAGAAAATCCCACGGAAGCCCTTTCAGTCGCTGTTGAAGAAGGACTCGCTTGGAGGGTACAAATTGCTTCACATTCTTGAAAATATTTATGATTTGAGTTTGTCTCACCCCCAAAGTTGAAATTTGTTTCCCCTTTCTTTGTGCAGAAAAAAGGATGTTTACGCCTGGCCACTCATGGCAGCCCAACTGCCTCTTCCCAGAGCTCTGCCACAAACATGGGTATGTCTGTGCCAGTTCACGGGGACTGACTGGATAGTTGGGCATGTGGGGGAGGTGACTGGATAGCTGTGGCGGAAAGAAAATGTAATTAAATTGGAAGGATTTCAAAGCTCTGTATTCTTCCGTTTTATTTCTTCAGCCATTCACCGGTCCCAGCCATGGTTTCACCACAAAATTTCTAGAGATGAAGCTCAGCGATTGATTATTCAGCAGGGACTTGTGGATGGGTAGGTTGGATTTTGAATGGTTGTGATTTTGATTTCTCTTAAAATCGGTAATTACTTAGTTAATACACATAGTTTTGACTTCAGCTTATCATAAAGCAGAAGTGACTTTGTTCTAGAGGTTACCATCGTATCCTAGCAATATCTACATTATCTACACATATTATATCGTGTGTGCTTAGTACTTGTGCATAAATGAACAGGATGCTCTGCTGTTAACTAATAATTGCTACTATTACCCATTCTGTGCCAATACTAGTAGCTCAGTTAAAACTGGACTTGTTTTGAGGTGTCAACAACATACAATATGATATCAAAGTATGGTTTGTGTCATGACATAATCTTACATGTTCTATATAGTTTTCAGTTTGATGTAGAGTGCATTCAGTTAAAACACCGTATTTTATATATTTTGACTGCCTGTTTTATTTTTTTCCTCTCTGTTTATATTCCTATTTTCTCTAAATTTTCACAGCTTAAAGTAGTATAAACCTATGAAAAGAGTACTTCTTGAGTGTTTCTCATGTCATCTCTTAGTGGGGTACCATGGGAGATAGAAGAGAAATGTAAATTGTATTACAAAATATTTGCCATCTGAAGAGTTTTCTTTTTCTCAAATGACTCGGTATTTCAAATACTTCCTGTAATACTGACTAAATTCCCTTTTCAAATATAGTGCAAATCAAGGAGGTTGTATTGAGGTTTGGATGAGAAATGAAACCAGCATCAATTTAAACAAGTGGTGATGGGGTCTTTTATCTTCAAGGGTTGGCTTAAGATGATGACAAGATTTCAAGGTGATTTAATACTGACATTTAGATAAAAATGCATCTTCACATGGAAGATTATTAATAGCAAGTCAGCATTTCACTAGACTCTAAATAAGAGAAGATTTTAATATACTTCTCTATGTGGAGCACAGTCTTTTTAGATATAAATTTGAACAATCAGCAGAATTACAATCTGATGAGACCAAGAAGAGAAATCATAAAGAATCGTTAAAATGTTTTGGAGGATTATAATTTCCCTACTTTCAAAGCCTAGTTTTTATAAGTTGAATGAAATAATTACATAAAGACTGATAATATCTTTATTTTTTTTTAATTTTAATAAAAAATGGGGGGCGGGCAGAATCTTTTGGAAAGATATGATGATGCCTGGCAGTCCACTAGATGGTAGTGGTGATCCGCTCGGGAATGGGGAAAGAATTACAGCTTGCTTCATGAGTGAACCTCCCTTTTGTCCCATCTCCCAGTGATGTAATGTAGGAATCTCACACAGTACAAATGAAATGGATAATCTCATCCGACATCTGTGATGGCTCAAATTCCATGCCCAGGCACAGTGAGATTAGCTTTGGAGTCACCAGAGGGGATTGTTTGCACAATCTGTTTGCCAACAATTAACACAAAGCTGGTTTTTGTACTGTATTGCCAGTAAATAAGAATCCATGCCTGGCAGCGTTTTTCTCTTAGGCCATTAGGTCACGTCTTATATTTTGCTAGCCTGACATTATAGAGGCTTTTCTGCTGCATTCTTCAAGATTAAAATATATGTTGTTTGGGTATTGCTTTTACTTAAAACATTGTACTCAAACATTTAATAGATGATTTCAGGGTTGATTTTTTTTTTAGGATATATTCATTTCTCACTTTCTGTTGTATATGTAACATTGGAACCAGAATCAAAAGAAAAAGGGGAATCAGTGTTGAAGAGGGGTTTAAAATGATTTCATTCTAAATAATTTTGTCTTTTCAGGGACTAACATAACCCAGAAGTTCAAGTAATAATACGCTAATGCCCCATTCTCTGCACAAATGTGTTACATGTAAATACCCAAGTCTCCAATGGAGAAAGAGCATAGCACTAATTATTGATGTCAACATAGCATTATATTGCTTATTGTGAGTGAACAATCTGACAAATGGGCTGTATATTTATCCTATTAAAATGAAATTAGCACTGACTAACTGTTTTATAGGATAAGATTATGTTATACGATATTGTTTACCATGTTGGATACTCCCATCATTGAATACACAGAAAAAGAAAACTCTGGCTACATTTATAAATATATTTCCTGGATTTGTTACATGCTGTATTTTTATGAAATATACAAGTAAATATAGACACATATTGAAATTCCTTCTCTCTCTTTAGAGTTTTCTTGGTACGGGATAGTCAGAGTAACCCCAAAACTTTCGTACTGTCAATGAGTCATGGACAAAAAATAAAGCATTTTCAAATTATACCAGTAAGTAATTTGTGATTTCACATTCATATATTAGAGATGATCTTAATGCATAAGCTTTTGGAAACTTTGGTTTTCTTTGGATCTTTTATTAAATATAACTGGGGAGCTTGTGCTTTGACTAGACTTAAGTTTGGCAGAAATGATTTTATGAGCCTGAATTCATATAAGAAATACAGGAATTGTAAAAATTAAATTTCCCTTTTTATGAAATATGATTTACCAATATTGTATAGACCCCATGCCACCTATTGTTAAAAGGCCACTAAAGATTCTTTGTGAATTCTACTAGCGGTTCTCTAAAAACAATTATTTTCAAACCCTTCCTCCTTTCTTATCTCAAACAGGTTTTTTTTGTTTTCTTAGTTTTGTTTTTAATCATGATGGCTAGATACCCAGGTCCTGCAGAACCGGAGAACATTTAAACCATTCTGAGCACGTTTCGGAAATTTCTGTAATTCTGCTCTGGGTGGCACAACTTGGCTTTGGGATTTTTGGTGCTTCTGCTGATGTTCTCCACGTGTGTGCATGTGTGTATGCATGTTATCTGTGTATCGGAACCAGGTAGAGTGGAATAGAGATTCCGTCTGCTTTCAGGGAAGTTTTACATAAGATTGCTACCTTGCTACTGTTTCCTTTTGATGGCTTCTTTTTGGAATTACCCAAAGTCCCTATGAAGTATCTTCGCAACTTCACTGAGTATATAAATAATGTCCCTGGGTGAGCATGAGTTGTTTAATGTCACAAGGCCTCACTGCCAGGAAAAAAAAGAAGCAGCAGCAGCAATCATCCCCTTAACATAATGTTTGATTGCTTCAGAATCAATTTGTGGGTAGAAATTATATGAATATTCTATCTAATATACTAAGTGAGGCTGTTAGATAGACAACATTCAGATACGAAGATTAATGTCTGTCTGTGGGAGCATTAAAATCTTCTGTTTACTTTCACACTGAATAGTGCAGATTTGTCACTGTTGATTTACAATAGTCATACTATTCTAACTACAGAATGTTGGGAGAATTTGAGGTAGAGAAAGTAGAGAATGTGCATCCTAGGGTCAGATGATATTTCATCTGTGTACAAGTAAAGTTACAGAAAAAAGTGAACACATGATAAGGTGTTTTTTTTTTTTTCCCCACTATCTTTAGTTTCATCCACTTGTCCATTTTAGTGTATGAAGACACAGTATGCAATAGAGTATGATTGTCCTTGTGGGTTTTTGCCCTTCTTACCAGTTTGTTGTTTTCCCTTCACTAGGTGGAAGACGATGGTGAACTGTTCCACACCCTGGATGATGGCCACACAAGATTTACAGATCTAATCCAGCTGGTGGAGTTCTATCAACTCAATAAGGGCGTTCTTCCTTGCAAGTTGAAACATTATTGTGCTAGGATTGCTCTTTAGCCAAACCAGAAGTGACTTGTTAAACTGTTGAAGAAAAAGGACTCACGGTGGGAAAAAAAAAAGAAAGAAAAGAAAAAGAAAGACCATAAACAAGGGAGAAAACGTTGCCATGGTGAAAAGAATCTATTTCACCTACAAGTTACAAAAAATAGCTTGTGCATTGCAGATAAGCAAAGATTTGGATTGACATTACATTCATCAACTAAAATTCATTAGTTAAAATTAAACCTTGGAAAAAATGATTTGGTGTGTTCTTGTGTGATTTTACATAACTATAGTATTTTCGTCAAATATGCATATAAAACATCTCTCTGTCCTCATTTACTTGAGTAGCATTTGAATTCTCAAACACAAAATATAAGAAAACTTGAAGGTTCTGGATGAATTATTTGCGGACTGGATTTCACTTACACTACTTTGTAACTTAAGAATGATAAAGTCTCAAGCTATCAATTGAAAAAGCTACCCACAACTTCTTAATAAAACTAAAAATTATTTTTGAATTATATATTTTCTGAGTTTATTGTAATCTTAAAATCAAATCGTATTTTCAAGTATCAGTTTAAAATTATTTTGAAATATGTTTTTTTTTCAGGATGAGTTTTACTAGGTTCTTAAATTATTGACTATACTATAATATTTACACTGTACCTATTAGTGACACATTACTGATCGCATTTTATTTCATTCTTTTTAAAGACTAACTGAAACTATCTTTTCAAAGAAAATGATCAAGATATAGAAGGGCCTTATATAATTCGCACATGACTTCTTGTGGCCTATAATCTATGACAGTTTTCACCTTAATATTTCACATTCGCCCCTGCTGTAACTTTCAGAGAGCTCTTTAGATCCTTTCACTACTCTATCATGAACCTGATCAAAATTGGTGAGATCAAAAATTCAAAATTTATGAAGTTCTTAATAGGTAAATTTGTGCTATTCTTTCTGCCTAACCCCTTTTCAGTTTCTTATCTTGGCAACATCAGTACGGAAACCAAAAGTTTTAAAAACTCAAAACACTAACCTCCCTTATCCCCTCTCTGAGACCATCTGGGAATTTTTGTTGGGATTCTGTGACTTTTTTTTCCTACTTTTTGTGGGACGGCTATTCACCGTTGAAGAAAAGAAAAGAAAGACATCAAATTAAAATCATTCAAAATATGCTCATCTCCTCTAATTGATCCTATAACAACACCGTGGGAAAGTTAGGATGATTTTTTTAAAACATTTCAGAAATGCATACTTTGGTTTTACATAAAGGTTATACATATTTGGCAACAAGGCATCTGAAAACATTCATGAAATGCTACTAAACCAGTTATTACTGAAAGAATATGGTGGAATGTAAAAAAATATTCAGTTTACTTTCAGCCAAGGCAAACCTAATTCTTAAAACACTGAAACTTAGAACATGACTCTGATGCTATAAAATATCCATCTGGTGTCCACAAGGCCTCGGAAGACACACAGGACCTCCATCCATGTGGGAGGGCGAGAGGTAAATACACTGGCCCTTTCAACCTTTCAGAATAGCCTTGAGTATTTCTGACTTATTTCCAATTTATAAAGGTAGTTTGTGTTTTGAACTGAAATGCATCTTCTCATTTTGCGCCCAGTTTAAATTGACAATATCAGAGAATGTCATATTTTAAATACTAGACTCCTAAGTTGACCAATCTGTGCTTGTCTTTGTTATTTGTGTGTCTGACTTCCTTCACAATCTAAATTTATTATTGTGGAGCCCAGATGTTGTATGTAATTGCTTACTTTGATCTTAAAGCATGAGTCAAGCAAAATTACTGAGGAAAGGTAGACATTATCCTTCATGATTCCTTCTGATAAATAGGGTTTTGAATGTGTATATTTGTGTGCACGTGTGTAAATCTGATATGAAATTAAATCTGAAAATATCAGACACATTCAGCGTTAGTACAGTATTAAAATGGATTTCCAAGAAAAATGTGAATTATCTTTGGGTTATTTTTCATTTGATATAGCCAAGTTTTACTATCTTGTACCATTTCAGATAAGGATTAGGGCATATCAGCTCTTTACTTTTTTTTCTTTCTTTTTTTTAATTAACATGTAATGTATTATTTGCTTCAGGAGTACAGGTCTGTGAATCATCAGTCTTACACAATTCACAGCACTCACCATAGCACATACCCTCCCCAGTGTCCGTAACCCAGCCACCCTGTCCCTCTCCCCCTCTCCAGCAACCCTCAGTTTGTTTCCTGAGATTAAGAGTCTCTTATGGTTTGTTTCCCTCCCTGGTAGCTATCTTGTTTCATTTTTTCCCTCCCTACCTCCCATAACCCCCTGCCCTGCCTCTCAAATTCTTCATATCAGAGAGATCATATGATAATTGTCTTTCTCTGGTTGACTTATTTCGCTTAACATAATGCCCTCTAGTTTCATCCATGTCATTGCAAGTGGCAAGATTTCGATTTTTTATGGGGGTGCATAGTATTCCATTGTATATATATACCACATCTTTATCCATTCATTGGTTGATGGACATCTAGGTTCCTTCCATAGTTTGGCTATTGTGGACATTGCTGCTATAAACATTGGGGCGCACGTGCCCCTTCGGGATCCCTACATTTGTATATTTAGGGTAAATACCTAGTAGTGCGATTGCTGGGTCATAGGGTAGCTCTATTTTCAACTTTTTGAGGAACCTCCATACTGTTTTCCAGAGTCGCTGCACCAGCTTGCATTCCCACCAAGAGTGCAGGAACCTTTCTCCGCATCCTCGCCAACGTCTGTCATTTCCTGACTTGTTAATTTTAGCCATTCTGACTGGTGTGAGGTGGTATCTCACTGTGGTTTTGATTTGTATTTCCCCGATGTGGGTGATGTTGAGCACTTTTTCATGTGTCTGTTGGCCATTTGGATATCTTCTTTGCAGAAATGTCTTTTCAAGTCTTCTGCCCATTTCTTGATTAGATGATTTGTTCTTTGGGCATTAAGTTTGATAAGTTCTTTATAGATTTTAGATACTAGCCCTTTATCTGATATGTCATTTGCAAATATCTTCTCCCATTCTGTCAGTTGTCTTTTGGTTTTGCTGACTGTTTCCTTTGCTGTGCAAAAGTTTTTGATCTTGATGGAGTCCCAATAGTTCATATTTGCCCTTGCTTCCCTTGCCTTTGGTGATGTTTCTAGGAAGAAGTTGCGGCTGAGGTCGAAGAGGTTGCTCCCTGTGTTCTCCTCAAGGATTTTGATGGATTCTTGTCTCATATTGAGGTCTTTCATCCATTGAGTCTATTTTTGTGTGTGGTGTAAGGAAATGGTCCAGTTTCATTCTTCTGC
>JAPYYM010002814.1:0-11839 GCA_028534135.1 Potos flavus
TGTAGTGCATGAACAATGAATCTTGGAACACTGAAAAAATAAAATAAAATTTAAAAATGAATAAATAAATTGCAAGGGGTAGGGGGCACCTGGGTGGCTCAGTCAGTTGAGTGTTCGGCTCTTAGTTTTGGCTCAGGTCACAATCTCAGGGTCATGAGATCAAGTCCTGCATCGGGCTCTGCACTCAGCAGGGAGTCTGCTTGAGATTCTCTCCCTTTGCGCCTCCCCCACTCACTCTCATTCGCGCTCTCTCTCAACTAAATAAATCTTTTTAAGGAAGGAAGGAAAGAAGGGAAGGAAGTTGCAATAAAAAATAGAGATGGAGATAAAAATCTAGAGATTTCATCAATAAACCACCATATGTGGACCTTATTTGGATGCTGACTCAAACAGTTAATGGAAAAAAACCTTTAAAACGTTTATGAGACAACTGAAAATATAAACATTGGCTGGATTATTTGATGATACTAAAGAATCATTGCTAACATGCTTAGGTGTGATAACAGGATTGTGATTGGGTTAAAAACAAACAGTCCTAATATTTTAGAGATGGACACTGAAATATTTATAGACACAATGATATGATCTGGAATTTGCTTCAAAATCATATTGAGGGAGATTAGGTGGAAGTATAGACAAAATCGGTTTGGCCATAATTTGATCATTGTTGAAGCCAGGTGATGGTACATGAAGATTAATTATATGAGTCTGAATATTTTTGTGAATGTCTTAAATTTTCCACAATAAAGGTTAAAAGAAAAATATCCATGGGGCCTGATTTGGTGGCTGGGTAGGTCATGACAGAAAGAGTTTGTGCTTCACAGTCTTATGTTTGGATTGGGGCAGGACCTCAGCCAGTGGTTGGGGCCCCAGGAAGTGGGAAGGTGGAACTAGGCAAACGGTCAGGCTCACTGAAGAGCTCTAACAACAGCGTTAAAACTGGAGTCTGGGGGCACCCAGGTGGCTCAGTCGGTTAAGCGTCCAACTCTTGATCTCAGGTTTTTATCTCAGGGTAGTGAGTTCAAGCCCCACACTGGCCTCCATGCTGGGCATGGAGCCTACTCTAAAAAAAAAAAAAAAAAGGAGTACAGTCCCAAGAACAAGGCAGGAACACCATCAGAAAGACTAGCCAGAAGCGGGGGGAGACCAGCATGGTAGACACATAGACACTTGCTGCTTATGGCTGCCAGACTAATTTCCAGACCCCACCCGCTGGCAGACACAGGGCACTCAACGTACTGCCAACACTGTGTAGATTGATTCCAGAACTGGGCCACTGAGCCTGCCAGCAAATGTCCCCTATGCCCACAGTTGAGCTCAGCAGGATCAAGGCAGACAGTAATACCTTCAGTGCCTCAACCCACTGAGACAATTTTAGGATTGAATGGGGAGGTACATAACAGAAAGGTTTGATTGCCTACCTTCTCTTTCTCGGAAAAGTTCGCAGTCTCTATGTGGTTTAGACCGCCATGTTGGAACCACATGACCCCACCCCTCTGGCCACAACTGACTGATCCAAGAATGCACACCTAACCCAAGGAGGAAAAAATTCATAGACTGAGCTTAGTCCATCATATTCCTCCTCAAGAATTTGAACAAGTAAACTAAGAAACCAAGATTAAAAACTGTGACCACACCATCAGGCAGTACAGGCATTGAACTTATAAAGTCATTGCAATGGACTGAATTTTCCTGTCCTCCAAAAAGTCATGTTGAAACCTAATCCCCAACATGCTCCTGTTTAAAGGTGGGCCTTTGGGACATAATCAGGTCATGTAGGTAGAACCCACGTGAATAGGATTCATGCTCTGAAAAGGGACCCCAGACACTTCACTCGCCTCCTTCTGCCATGTGAGCACACAAAGAGGAGGTGACAGTCTACAGCCTGGACGGGAGTCCTCACCAGAACCTGACTATGCCGCCACCCAATCTCAGACTTCCAGCCTCCAGGATGGTGAAAGATAAACTTCTGCTGTTTATAAGCCTCCCAGTCCGTGGTATTTTGTCCTAGCAGCCCGAACAGACTCAGAGAGTCGTGTATTCCCACAGTACGTGGTTGGGTTTGGCTCCAGTTTACCCGTGTGACTTTGGACAAGTTACTTGGTGTCCTTGAACCTCAGTATCCTATCTGTAAATGTGGGGGTAATAAAGGTAAGTATTTCAATGTGCATTTCATGAGGATAAAATGAAAATATTTATAAAATACTCACAGAGTAAAAATTCAGTAACTATGATCTATCATGAATATTACTAGCAGGGTTAATACTACCCTTGGCTAGCCCCTTTGGGGCTGCAAAAAAAAAAAAATACTACCCTTGGCTATGACCACGTATGGCCACGTGAGACGACGATTCTAGCACAGGGTGAGCACTGCCCGGCACCAGGCACTGTGCCAAGTGCTTGACAAGTGGTAACCCACTCAAACCTCACGCCAACCCCAGAGTCTGGCAACGCTCACTTCACTAATGAGGAAACTGAGGCACAAACTGATTAGCCAAAGGTGCAGGAAGTGAAGTGGCACCATTTTGCTTCTGAGCCTATACCCTTAACCCCTCTGCTACTACTTCATTAGGCAGATAAGCAAACTGAGGCTCAGGGAAGATCATGCAGCCCCGAAAAATGGAGTAGAGGGAAACCCTGCACTGCCTGAAATCCAAAGAGTGTGACTTGTGACCCTGATGTCCAACCTTGGGTCCCAGGAGGCTCAGGCATCTTAGCTTTCCAGTGAAATAACCCAGTGTAGTGCTTGGGTGATCTCCCCCTTGATTCCAGTGAGGTTTTCTGTTCTCGGTTCTGACTAAAACAACAGGAATCCTGCTCTGCTTCAGTCACCCACATGAGATCCTGTGTACAAACCTCTGCCCCAGTGGTTCTGGTGCCTGGAAAAACATCGTGAAATGGGTATTACAACTCAAATGCCTCGTTATTCTGGTGGCAGCTCATCCCATCCCTGCCCCATCTAACAGCTGCCATGTGGCCTCCCCATTAACCAGAATAAACCCTCCACTCCTCTGCACAAAGAAGGCCTTGTGTCCGAGAGAATGGTCAACACGTGACCAGAACGAGCCGTAGTGTGGAGAACTCTCTTTTGAGAAAACATCCCTTCAGGCACAAGTCACAAAATAAACAGAGACAGGGCAAAACCGCTAACAAGAGAGAAACTGGAAAGCCAAAATTTAAGGACAGAGCAAAAAGAGCTTTTTTAAATGAGACCAGACTAAAAAATAAAGACCTTTTCCTTCCCCTTGCCTGTTTTTCCACCCATCACCTCCAACCCTCAAATTTTTTCAAGAGCCATTAAAAAAAACTATAAATTTTTCCATGTGAGACAGAAGTTGTTAAATGGAAAGAGAAATCGTAGCAAAGAATACCAATTGTCAAATATCTGAAGCTAACTGGTAGACCTTCGGTTTTATCCAGAGAAACCCCCAGCCCCACACCCACACCCAGAAATCCACAACTGGGAAACTATATAATTGCACATAAAACTTGAAAAGCCAACATGGATTAAAAAAAAACAAGAGAGGATGATCCTCTTTAAATAAGGCAACAGCTAAGTGTAGCAAAGGCATTGCACTTGAGAGAGAAGAACTGTAATTCCAAAATCAGATAGCTCTGGGACCACATCTGGGCACGGCCACTTCGTGGTTAATGACCTTGAGCAAGTTACTTAGCTTCTCTGGGCCTCAATTTCATCATCTGTATAACGAGGGTAATAAAAATAACACCCACCTCAGAGGGTCGCTGTGAAGATTCATGCACAGTGGCAAACTGGACACGCTCCACAGATGTTCACTATCGTTCTTTATAGTGTAATTATATAATTATTTTTATAATTATTATGACATGATTATAAGTAAGGAAAACCAAAGTTCTACCCAAAGCTTAAGCAGCATATGTGACTATGAGTTCTATGGAAACCTTAAAAAACAAAATGGAAGCACCCACGCAGTTAACACATCGCAAGACGATGGAGTGTCTCAAGCATCCTTTATATGGACTTCTCTGGAAAGGTAGAATTTTTGGAACAATGTGTGTTGTTGCCGTCCCTGTAGTCGTGCTTCTAGTGATCAACGTATACGTTCCCCAAGGTGGGAAAGCCGTGCTTGGTGTTGGGTGTTGGGTGTTGGGTGATCTGCTGAAACGGGAGTTCCAGAAACCCTCAATGGAGTGTTGGGCCAATGGGTAGCCTCTGCTCCATCACCCTCAACTTTCCAGAAGGGTTCCTGGCATAGCAGGAGTGGCCTCCTAGTGTTGTGGGTAAATAAACCAGCACTGGAATCCCACCGGCCTGGAGTCAATTCTCCCCACAAGCACAAGCTAAATGTATAGCCTTAGACAAGTCACTTCAACTGTTGGAGCCTCATCTGTTCCATCCAAACCATAGCAGGAGTGGTCCTCACCACACAGGTTTGTGGAGAATTCGATGAGATAATACACCCCTTGGCATAGTGCCTGACCCAGCGTAAACACCAAGGAAAGGGTGGCTTTTATTTTCATTGGAAGACACAAGAGCATTTTAGCACAGAAGACTATCTAGCCCATCACAGCCCAAAAAACAAGGACATCAAAAGCAGAGACTTCAAGATCAGTTGGAGATGAGAACCTGCGCTCTCCTCACATAAAAAATGTCCAGATGTTGAGGCTAGAGTGGGATGAAATGCTGATCCCAAAGAACATAATATTCCCACTCATCAAAAGTGAAGAACTTAGGCAAACATTTCTGGGTGTTCATTCGAACTCAACAGGGCACTGCCGAAATTCCAGGAGGAAGGACACAAGTTCATCGGAGCGTCCGTAGGCCTGCCAAATGCCTTTTCCAACAGCTTGACTCTCGACCACACATCCTTAGTTGAAAAAAATGCCATTTAAAAAGCCATCTGAGAAGGCACTGGCCAAGAAAGGAAAGTCACTTTCCATGGATCAGCAAAGAAGAATCTCCTCTGTGCAGCCAAAGCCTCCCACTACTCCCTTCACCAATTAGCAAAAAAAACCAACAACCTTGGTCTCAAAGCCAAAATAAACTGCTTCCTGTCACGTGACTCTTACCAATGATTGAGCAAAACCAGCACCTGAGTGCCCTTCGGGGGTACTCTCCCAAGGGATGGGCTCAGAGGCTACATTTAATATCACAAATTCCACTCCCAATGCTGCATCTTGGAAAAAGAAGGAACCAGGATTCAAGAAAGATCTTTCCAGACTGAATCTTTCTTTGAAACAAGGAATGGCAAAAGGAAGATAAATGCTTGATAAATACACAGCCTGTGAGCCATGGAGAGGGCTCAGTTATATGCAGTCAAATGCTCTACCCCTGAGCTATACCCCCTGAGGGCTCAGTTATATGGAGGCACAACTGACAGCCACGCAAAGGAGAAGGGGGCAAGAGCTCAGGAATTCAGACAAGGAAATAGGATAGCAAACTCATAGCCATTGTAGATTACCCCAATATTTAGCAGTTTAAAACAATAACGAATATTTATTACCTTACTCATTTCCTATGGGTCCAGAACTCCAGAGCGCCCTAGCTGGGCAGTTCTAACTTACCTGCCCCAGGCTAGAGTGACCTCCTCCTCCAACCACCCCCAACACCAACCTACAGTTCAAAACAGGGGTCCATCTCCCAAGAGCAGTGCTTGGTTGCCTATATGTCCGGTTGGTTAGTTGCTATATTTTTGTTTGGGGTTTCATTTTGTATTTCCTGTATTCCATGCCTTCCTCTATGATTTTTCCAGAACAGATTGGAGGTTGGTTTTCACAAGAACAGCTTGAAAGCTGTGCTAATTCACCATCTTGGAAGGACCTGGAGATCTCTTTTGAAACTTTATATACATAATAAAGACTCTATTACCTGAACGATTCCAGAGACTGTCAATCCAAAAAAAAAAAAAAGTAAGACTAAAGTAAGGAATCATTTTTTTAAATGATGCATACATATCTTGAGTATTTTAACTTAAAAACTTAAAAACACATAAAAATTCCTGAGATAATCTGCTACTGAGGGGAAAGTAGTTCATCTCTTTGATGAACACTGGGTGTTATATTCAACTAATGAATCATTGAACATTATATGAAAAACTAATGATGTACTATATCATTCCTGATTGACTTTAAGTTAAAAAAGAAAAGAAAAGAAGGAAAAAAACAACTAATATAATGTGGCAATGGCATTAAGTATAATTAGCTGATTCAGTTTGGAAACATGATTCCCTCTTGGTAAAAACACAGTGATGCAGGAGAAAAAGAATCTCGTTCTATAGTGGAGTCCTGTAGCCATGACTAGTTAGTGCATCTACAGTGCCCTTCAGTGGGTTTTAGAGAAAAAAAAGAGAATGTAGATACAGTCACAACCTCCAGTCCCTCTGGCAAAACCGTTAAATGGACATCAGGTAGGAGAGGGTCTATGTTACCTCCACCAAGATATGGTTTGGTAATCAGTTAAGTTAGAGATCTCAAGATAGCCACTCCTACGATATAAATACTTAGTCCTATGAATCAAGTACTTTGGGAAAGAATGATCTATTAGGTTACTATCTTCCAGAAATAACTTAAGTCAAACATCAGCCGCTGCCCAAGCACGAGTACCGAAAGCCAACTTCATCTCCATCATAACGATGCTGGTCTACTCTTTCCCCTCCAGGCCCACACGTTCCCATCGACTAGTACAAAATTCTCACCCTGGTTACCCAAATAACATAACACTGATGCTAAGCTACAGGGAACACGTTGCTTCCCTGCCTCAAGCAGGCATCACAGAGGGAGCCTCCTGAGAGGCAAAGTGGTAAGAACGCGGGTCCCAACGCTGGTTGTGTGGCTTGCTGGGTATGTGATCTTGAGCAAGAAGCTTAACCTCTCTGAGCTTTCATTTCTCCATATTTAATGAGGATTCACTTATTCGGCAAATGTTTTTTTTTTTAAGCGCCTGTTATGTGTCATGCATTGTGTTGGGTCTAAGCATCCATAATTAACAGACATAATTCCTGACATTGTTAAGCTTCCATTCCCATGGGGGAGACATACATAATTCCGAACCAAGGTACGTGCTCCCGGGGAAAATTGCAGAGCATGATACGAGAGGTATGGGAGAGACGAATTTAGCCTGGAGAGGTCATGGATGACAATCATATTTACCTCCTAGATTCTTGTGAGGATTAAGTGAGATTGGGAGCCTGAGTCATGCTGGCACATGGCCAGAGCTCTGTAAATGGCCATTACTTCTGTTATTCGGCGTGGTCAGCTGTCAGCCTTGAGGGGTTGACAAGTGTACAAGTGGCACGTTTTCTGCTCAACATGCCATTCCTGCCCTGCATTTCTGTGGCTCGTTCTACCTCAGAGCTAACTGTCAGTGGGAAGCCAACTATGTTGGAGAAAGAGCAAATGGAAGGGACATCAGAGAGGTCTCCTGGCATCTAAATGCAGCTAATAAAGGAAAGTTTCAGAAATATACCACTACTGTTAGTGAGACGAAGCCAGTTCATTTCTCTTTATCGTTTAAAAAAAGAAAGAAAAGAAAACTAGTACGGAATGAATGAGTGTGTCTGTCCTGAACCAAAGAACTCTTGGTGAGAAGGGATCTTTCAGTACCTTGGGTAAGAAGTAATATAAATAGGAGGACCTCAATAATCTCGGTTTACCCTTTCAAAGTTATTCTGGCCATTTTCCCAGAGGGATCCATCCCTGCTTTGGGCTCCAATGAATTCATGTTCTCTCCTGAAGGGTGCCTCTTCCCCAGCCTCACAGCCCAGCAGAGGGCCAACAAAGTCTGGTTAATCAAGAAAACAAAAACAAAAACAAAAGCAAAACGAAATAATGGAAACTAACAACTTCTCCGTGATATTTTTCTTCTTTTTTCCATTCAATCTAGAGAAGGATATTTGAATCTCAAAATGTCAAGGCCAGCAGAGCTGAGAGAGACCGTCCAATATAGTCATTTTCAAATCAGTTTCAGCGCAGAATATTTTTGTCAAAGGAAATTTTACCCAAAACCATAATGCAGAAAATGGGGAGCTAAAGTAGCATTTTTCCTAAAAATGTATCATCTTAATTTCAAGTTATCTGTCAACGATTTGGATGGAGGTTCTCTGATGAATCCAACGAGTTATACTGTGGAATTGTGCATAATACGGGATAGTTCAGTCCTAGATTAGCTTCAGCATTGAGGTTTTTTTCCTTTGTATTTTTGCTGTTCTTAGCACTGCGCAGTTGCAAAATCCTGATTTTCTCAAGCAGGCAATAACCATTTGCCAGTAATCCATATGTTGTAAATGAGAAAAACACAATTCAACATAGATCAAGAAAGAAAAAAATTGGAGGGGAGCATTTCTTTCAGCTCACATAAGGAAGAGTCAAGGGCTTCCCTAGCTTCAGTGTAGCAGTCTCTGTACCTCTCAGCCCTGCTCTGCCTAGGGTCGGCTTTATTCTCAGAGAACCTCCCTACACCAGATGGAAACAGGGCCTTAGTATCTCTAGGCTTACATTACAGTTAAAGCTCACCATCCTAGAGGAAAATAGAATGTTTTTTTCCCGAAAGTTCCAGAGAAAATTTGAGGACAGACTGATCTGGCAGACTTGGGTCACACACCCTTCTCAGAAGGAAAGGAAGGAAAGGAAGGGAAGGAAAATGGGCACTCTTACTGGCCAGGTTAGGGTCATGCTGCCATGTTGGTGGTGAGCAAGGTGAGCAAGGATATGAGGTCAGCCCCTCCCATCCATGAGGAATGGGTTTCCCACAGCGAAGAGGGTTTCTGTTAGCAGAACAAAAAGTGTTCTGGGCAGACAAAACCCATAGCTACCAGAGTCCACTCAACATGCATAAATAGTCACTCATGTAAGAGTTTTGATAGCTCATCTTCCAGTCTCGGTACAATGGAACAGGCTCGGACCTTGAGGGATAGAAGAAATTTTTGATCTGACAATGAATCACTCACAATTACTCACATTCCTTAATTATTGAGTGTTACCTTAGGAAGGTTTTGATGAACACTACCTTCAGCCAACTTAAATTTCCTTGTTTTGAAAAACCAGCACACTTTTCAAATATATCTTGAAACATTGAACGACAACGTTTTTAATAATTAGAAATCTCAATTCCTGTTCCAGAGGCTATTCCCAGAATACTTCAAAACTATCTATTTTGTATTGAATGTTGAGTCCAAAATGTAACCTTTCTATTGCTTTAATGAAGCTTTAGCTGTTCCTAGACCTGGCAATATGATGAGCCCCATATTGCTATACTGAAGCCACTCTGCGTACTAAAGTCAGAACTGTAACAAAAACTGAAATATGGAAATGATCTGTGACATAAATTGTCACAACTCGGCATGTTTTATGCTCTGCTGTTCCTACCCAGCTGGTCTATTAAGCGAGGACTGAGCCTCACCCAATCTGTACTTGGGAATGGCCTGCACACGGGCTACAAGAACTTACTCTCTTACACAGAGACAAGCAGATGAGAGCTGGTCTAAATCGTTTCTAAATGTTAGTGTAATAGCCCAGTCCCACAAATCAATAAGACCTCCACAAGAATTTTAAATATATGCAGAGCTCTGGTCCACGGTCTGCATTAAACCATACAGCATACATTAAAAACCAGATGGTGGTGTTTTTCATTTGCTATTTTGTCATATATAATACATTCTAGTGTGTGTTGTCCACAGCCCTTTTTAATCAACTTTATTGAGGACTAATTAACATGCAATAAAATGTACTCATTTCAAGAGTATATGTCAATGAGTTTCCAAAAAATTAACATTAATTTTTAAAATGATATTCTAGATTATCATCTTTAGCATTTACGTTGGATCTAATCTTTCCCATC
The DNA here is from genome assembly GCA_028534135.1 of Potos flavus. Lineage (NCBI taxonomy): Eukaryota > Metazoa > Chordata > Mammalia > Carnivora > Procyonidae > Potos > Potos flavus. The sequence continues at coordinate 9,815 of JAPYYM010002814.1, forward strand.
TTAAAAATATCCTCCCGGGGATTAACAGGACCAAGTGCTTTTTTAAAGATTATAAAACTCTAATAATTAAAACAGTTTGATACTGGAGTATTACATTAGTTTGCTAGGGTTATCATAACAAAGTACCACAAACTGGGAGAAATTTATCATCTCCCAGTCCTAAAGGCTATTAGTCCAAAATCAAGGTGTCAGCAGGGCATGCTCCCTTTGAACACTGCGGGGGGAAAGATCCTTCCTTGTGATTTTCAAAGAAAGTCACATTCGGAGGTACTGGTAGTTACGACTTTAACATGTCTCTTTTGTGGGACACAACTCAACCCATAACACCCATGAATAGCAGATGGAATAGAATTTTACCAGAAATTGACCCAAACACACACCAAAAATTAGAAGGTGATAAATGTGGCATTTCAAACCAGTTGAGAATAGATAGATTACTCTAAACTTGGGGTTTGAACAACCAGGTAACCCTCTGCTATATCAATAGCTAAGTTGCATCCATACTTTACACCGCTAGGTGTGTACTGGATCCCTTCCCAGTTCCTGGTTCTAGTCTGCCGGGAGGTCCTGCCGTCCTTGGGTTCTATGGAATACTTCAGCAGCCTTCTAAAGAAATTCACCTTTTTGCAAGCACTGGCTTGAGTTGGTTTTTGTAGCATGCAATCAATTCAGAGGTTGATGGCCTCCTAACTGGGCATTCCTTTACACAGTAAGAAGTTTATACGTTCTTCAAAAAAAAATAATAATAATAATTCCTCTCTGTCATCCTGCCTCTTTCTCAATTCCATCTGGTTTCTCACCTCTACCTGGAAGTACACTGCATCTTCCATCATTCTGGACCACAGAGAAGAAGTGATCGGTCAAAGCAGAAGCTGTCCTTTGGGGGCCACTAGGAAGTCTGCAAAGCCAGCTAAGATCACTCTTATTCTAAAACCCAGACATCAAAGTATTTGGATGGGATCCAGAGTTTCCTGCCTCCGTACAACCTCCTTCCAGAAGAGAATGAAATTGTGGGGAGGAGGAAAACCACCTTAATTGGACCTTTAATTCCCCAAACTGCTATTGGACACCTTATTACAGAAAGGAGTCTCCTTGGTAACTGGCTTATTAAAATATTTTTCCTGAAACTTGGTGAGGTGGGGGGCAGTGCTAAAATGAGACCAAGCATACTTCGGACCAGAGGCTCTTTCTCTTCCAGGTTCCCTCCTACGCTGCTTTTCAAACAGTAACAATAACTCCGGGCACTTACCATGTGCTTCACACGTGTACAAAAAGACCTCTGATTACATTAGTGAATTCTCACAACAGCCCCTTAAGGTAGGTTCTATTCTTATTTCCATTTTACAAATGGAGAAACTGAGGAGAAACTAAATAAATTACCCAAGGCCACACACACTTAGGAGCTCGAATCTGAACCCGGGGCTCGTCTGACTTCAGAGTCCCTGCTCTTAACCACCACTCTGGGAATCCTAAACCAAAATGTCAACAGGCAGCAGGCAGGAACAGGCAAGAGTGAGGCAGACCAGGAGGAAGACGTGGGGCGTGGCCAACAGAATGTGAGGCAGAAAGCCGGCACCCCATCTGGGGAAGGCACCCACTTGCAACAGCCAGTCACAGCCCTGTGGGAATGTGGCCCAGTGTGGCCACAGTTTTCATTTTCCAAAAAGAAACTTGAAATCTGGACTTCACACGAAATCTCCCAACTTTAAATGTTAGGCACTGAGAGGAGCAAGATGGCAGAGCAAGATTTGATCCCAGAAGTTTAGCTAGATAGTTATCAAACCACTCTAAACAATTACAAACTTAGCAGGAAATAGAAGAGAAGACAAACAGCACCTCTAGGTACAGAAAATCGACCACTTTCCGGAAGGTAGGACATGCAGAAAAGTGAATCCAAAGCGACAGGAAGATAGACCATGGGGGGAGGGGCCGGCTCCCGGCAGCCGCAGAGCAGCAGAGCACAAAATCGGAGCTCTTAGAAATCTGCTCCACTGAGGGTCGTGGCTCCAGAGGCTAAGGGGGGGG
>JAPYYM010002815.1:0-11838 GCA_028534135.1 Potos flavus
CTCAAACTCTGTGCACCTCAGACGTTCACGGGGCGGCCGCCAGCCCGGGCCCCTGTGCCGCACGCCGGAGAGAAGGAGCGGAAGCAGAAGCAGCACAACTTTGTGGTTCTGGGCCTTCTGACCTGAGTCGGGAGGTAACATCTAAGCCTAACCAAAGTCGAGGGAGATTCTCTTTGGGAGCGGAGCTTAGCGGCACGTGGGCTTCCTGGCTGGGGGTGCCGGCGAGGGATCCGCGCCGTCTCCCTGGAGCCCCGCGGGAGGCCACCGCTTCCCGAGCGGGTCCCAGCAGGCCTCGTGTGCTCCGGGCACTCCGCATCTCTTACCGCATTTTGTGCTGCTGTCAGTCCTTGGGAAAATGGAATTACTTCCCCCTTTTTCAGGTGAGGAAGCAGGCCCAAGGAAGTTAAGGCACTCGCCTGGGGTTGCTCAGTTAGAACACGACTGAGGCCGGATTGTCGCTCACAGTTCTTCCAAGTAGGCCTTGGAGCAGCTTTGGCCGACAGCTTGGAGTGGGGGGGCGGGCCAGCAAGGGATGGCCTGAGGGAAGAGGTCACCGTCTGGGATGGCCTCTGACACAGCTGAGGCCACACGGTGACGGACAGCAGCCAGCAGATGCCAGGGGAAGCAGCACTGGGACTCGCCGGTGACCCTGGCCTCAGAGGACAGGTCCTGGCCTGGGGTGGCCATGAGGTCAGCCTCTTCAGGACTCCTGCCTCCGGTGACGAGGCCACTCCCCCGGTGGTGAAGATGGCCGCACAATCTGCCCGTTGTGGGCCCAGATCAGGCGGGGGTGGTGAATCATTCTTTCTCCTCAGGGGAGGTTGGTGCCACTGAGGGCCATCGGCCGTATGCAGGGCCTTTCCTGCGGAGAGAGGAAGGCCAGTCCCCCAGGCAGGCCCACGACAGGACCGTTTCCAGCCCCCGCAGAGCTGGATGTCGCACAGCCCTGGGCGGTGCGGCAGGAGGGGCCGGCTGCCCAGGAAGCCTGCGCTCTGACCCAGCACTGCTGCATGGGGACGGTCAGCGAGCGTGCATGGACTGGCAGCGTTTTATGGCTCGGGGTTTGAGGTACGTTGGGTTTTAGACATAGTAGCGTTCGTTAATAATAAAGTTTTCCAGGGTCGAAGAAAGAGATTTTATGCCCATGATTTCAGGGTTCCTTAGCTCTGACACCGTTGATGCGTGGGGCCGGACGGTTCTATATTGCGGGGCTGTCCTCCGCATCGTACAATGTTCAGCGACATCCCTGGCCTCCACCAGCCTCAGTCGTGACAACCAAAAATGCCTCCCGACGTTGCCGAATGGCTTCTGGGGGCCAGGGGGAAATGCGCCCCTGGTTGAGACCCCTGCCTTTCTCAGAGCGCAGTGGCTCTGATGGCTTCCGTGGGTAAGTGAAGCCCCTCTTGTTTGAAAAGCGCGGCTATGGAGGCCTCGCTGGATACAGTAGCTGGGTTTTAGAGATTGGGATCTCAGACCAGGGGGACTGAAGTCTCGTGGGCTCTTATTTCAACACCTGCAATAGAAAGGTCACCTTCTTCCATTCTCCTCCTGGCCTGTTTTGGGGCCATGACTTCCTGACTTGCTTCCGTGTTTCCCATGCGGGCTGCATGCCTGCGATAAAGCCATTGTGGTTTCCTTCGCCTTCGTGCGGCCAGTCACGAAGCCGCTCACCAGCCAAGCTGGCCTCTGCTGACCTCGGTCCCCCGAGGCACGAGGACCTCCCCAAGCCCCTCCTTGCGCGACCCTTGCTGCTGGGGTCCGCGCCCACTGTCTCAGGTCTCTCACTTCCCACACCCCCCCGGCTTCCAGCCCCTGACCTGGCCCATGTGTCTCAGTCTGTTCATTGATCTCGAAGATCAGTCATCGCAGATCTATTCTGTCATTCATTCAGCCAAGTCTTAATCGAGCGCTTACTGTGTGCCAGGAATCTTCAAAGACGGCAGATAGAGTAATCAATAAGTCAGATCAGGCGGACTCAGCCCCTGCCCCCGCACAAGTGTATTGGGGTGTGGGGGTGTGGGGTGGGAGGGAGGGAGGGAATGCACACGAAACACAAGCAAGCAGAGGAAAAAGTAACAGTCTCCAGTTACGGTAAGTCGTAGGAAGAAGAAAAATCGGGGCTTGTAATAGATAACAGGGAAGTTCTTACCACCTCGTCCTCCAGCCTCTCTGAGGAGTTGAGATTTGAGCTGAGGCCTAAAAGGCCTGTTGATGGAGGGGAGATCGTGGAGCAGGCCAGGGGGCAGCATCCTTTGGGAGGACAGGCACAGAGGTCCGAGGACCCTGAAGAAGGCAGGTGGGGCGGGGTGGGTGGATGGTAGGAACTGAGCGAGCCTGATGGCTGCGGGTTAGAGGAGGGCTGCAGAGTGCCGAGGGGAGTCAGTCATCTTCAGCACCAGAGGTCCCTGCCGGTGGGGTCAGTGCGTGTGTGATGGGGCAGCCGGAGCCTGTGCCGGAAGCTAGGAAGGCTGGGGGGCGCGGCTGGGGGCGCCGAGTGCGGAGGTGAGCGGCCCAGGCGTCTCGGGCTAGAGCGGCCCCTGGTTTTCCCCGAGTTCAGCAGCACACCGTAGACTGCCCCCCTCAACTGACAGCAGGGTGGGCACCCTGAGTTCTGTGAGTAACACTTGCACACCCAGCAGAGCCCCGGGGAGCCTGCGGAGCCCTGGGGAGGCCCCAGCTTATTCTGGGAACTGAGAGTTCAACTCTGGCTGCAGGGCTGGGTGAGGGTGGGTGGGCGGGGCCGGCCGAGCAGGCCCATGGCCTCATCCTGGGAAGTGGCCCGAGGGTAGGGGCGGCCCCACGGCTCTGTGGGTGTGCATGTAGGGGGATGCCAGCATGGAGGAGGAGTGCCCGTGGGGGCCCGCGTGTGGCGGGGGCACACAGAGGTGTTAAGACAGGTGCTTAAGGAGTGCGGCAGCCCAAGCAACCGCTGCCTCTGTCCAGTCCTTTCATTGCCCAGCTGCCGGCTCTGACGGGTGGGTCCGGGGACTGCTGGGACCCCCTCTAGTCCCCCACAGGCATCCCTGGATGGACATGCTAGTCTGTCCTGGTTTAGCGTCGGCCTGTGAGGGGACGCGTTCTGACCAGCACCCAGCCCCTCGAGTCCTTTTCCCAGCTCCGGAGGACCTGAGTAGGGCCATGGTGCTGTGACAGCGCATGGGACATTCGTCGGGTGAACAGCCCGGCTGGGCCTCGTGCCAGCCTCCTGACAGAAGATGGAGAGCCCGCTTACAAGTGTGGGTGCTGCAGTCTGGGGACAGGGAGGGACTATTTTCCACGGGTCGGGGCGAGGGGCTGCTGGGAAAGGCGGGAGAAGGCATTTGCCGTCTTAAAGAATGGAGCATTCGGTTTACTTCCAGCCCTTTCTTCCTCAGCAGTTGCGGTTATGTCTTGGCGGGAGCTCATTCGTGGACTTTTCTGTCCGCTCTGCGAACAGCAGTTTCTCACCATCGGACTCAGGCTGCTCGCCAGGTGCCTGAGCAAGGCACATGACGTGAGACCGTCTGGGGGTGACCCAGGAGAACAGTCAGTCATGGGGGCAGCTGGCTCTGGGATGGGGGTGCCCATCAGGGACACTGAGGCGGGCACGCAGAGTCGCACGCCCAGGAGAACCTGCCGTCTCAGGGGTGCTCGGGCCCAGCCCTGCCCCGCACAGGCGCCGTCTCAGCACCTGCCCTCACCCGGAAACGGGTTCCCCTGGGCCCTGTCAGCCGTAGGAGTCCGTACAGCTCATTCTGGAGGCCGGGGCCCGGGTGCTCCGACTTCTCCTTGTCCCTTCCGAACCCCTCGTTCTGTGACGGTTCTGTCCATCGGCAGGGACGGGTGTGCGGGCGCTATTGCTGGTGGTCTGCTCCGCGGAAGCTTGGCGTGCCCTCCATGGTTGCCTCAGGGTTTCTCCCACCTCGTGCTCCATCTGGGACAGCGAATCACCACTGTCTCGTGGACTGTGATTCTGGTGGATTCCTTAGGCACGGCTTTCCCTGCGTCGTCTGTGTGTGGCTCTCACCGGCCATGACTGGATTTGGTAATGTCAGAGTCTCCCCGCCTCAACCCGTGCTGCCCAGCTAGCCACTTCCCATCCTGGGTGCAGCCATCGGTTCCCCGGGGCCTTGAGCCATTCTGTGTGCGGACAAAGATGGTCTTCCTCTCCCCACACAAAGCCATTGTTCCGACAATAGGTCTTGGAAATGATTTCACATCAGCCCTTTGGGCTGCCTCATTCTCTTTAATGGCTACATGGTATTATTCCATTAACTGGCCTTAAATCCTTCTCTTAACCAGCTCTCTACTGAGGTTTCTGGAACACACCTTGTGATGAAATGCCCTCGCACACATATCTGTGTGCACACGAGGAGAGTTCTTTGGGATAAATACCGGAAATAGAAACGCCGAGTTTATGCATTCTCGATTTTGGCTGGTGTCCAGTTTCTTCCCATAAAGCCGAGCCGGTTACACTCCCACCAGCCTAGAGCTGGTCCGTCACCCTCCACTTTTGGACATGCTGCTTCTCATCGGTTTAATTTGGCCTGGAGTTCCGGAATACCGGGGGGTGCACCCCCAGCGGTTCCCTCATCCCGTTGTGTTTGCTGCTGGCGCTCAGGGCCCCGGTGAGGGCAGCGTCTGTGCCGACTTCACGCAGCCTTTCTGGACCTTGACCGCAGGCCACCTCGCTTCTGTCCGGCGTGCATGCGTTCACACCTCGCCCTTCTCTTCTGAGCTCCCTGTGCTGCGGGGGCCTCACTGCCCCAGCCGGAGCTCGTGGGTTTAAATACCAGGCCTGGAGAGCAAGCAGACTGAGGGGCAGACCGCGTCATCTTCCTTTCTCTGGCTCTGCCAAATCATGCCAGAGGTCAGGCAGTATCTCGGTCCTTCCAGAATGGCAAAGTCTGGCACCCATGCCTCTGATGCCAGCTGTGTGTCACACGTGCTGCTCAGGCTGTCCCTTCCAAGTTCAGCCCCTGGGCCTCGCCTGCCAATAGACGGGTCACTGCAGAACTCAAAGCCGGCCCTGCCCCTCTTCGGCTGGGGACCCTGTTGCTTTAGGATCAGGTCCAGACTCCCTGCTGCTGAGTTTCCAGCTGTCTGTCCTGCTTTCTGCCTTACATAAGCTCCTCTTTGAGACCTATGTCTGCCCAGTCATGCCGGGCTCTCTCCCCCCACGCCTTTCCTTGTGCTGTCCCCTCTGCCCGGAATGCCTGTTCTCATGGGCCATGCCGGTGACCCTTGGTGGCTCGGCCACCCTGGCCTCCGGAAACCCTCTCTCTTGCCCTTCCTCTCCCCTCCCCCCTCCACTTCCTTCCCCCCACGGCTAGAGTAGTGCCCCGACCCGCACCCCTGTGCATTCCAGTATGGCAACATGATCGTTTCCTACATCTCTCTGCAGTTAGGAGCCCCTGGTGAGGGTGGGCGGAATGCGGCCGCCCTGAGCTTCAGAGTCACCCCCACTCTGGTACACACACACACGCACACACGCACACATGCACGCATGCGCACATAGGGGCTCCCTCCCTTCCTGGCTTCATGCTCTCTGGGAGGCCTCGGGCTGAGTGCTCAGACACTGGCGATCTCTCCAGAATACAGATGAGGGTTGATTAAGACCAATGCGGCTGAGGACATGGCAGCCCAGCTCTCCCCAAGGGGCCATTTTAGAAAAGTCAGAGACGTGGCAGGTGAGGAGGTGCCCTCCACATGCCAGGGCTGAGTCTGTGAGAACCGGGGGGGGGGGGGGTCGCCTTAGCGACTGCTCTGAAAGGCGGTCCGGGTGCACGTGGTCTTGCTTGAGCTGGTGAGCTGATGTCTGTCCCTGACGCACAGCCATTGGCTGTCTGTCATTCGTGTGCCTGTCCTGCTCAGTCTCTTCCCTCTCCTGTCGTGGGCATGCGTGTCACTGGCCTATCGAGACTGCGTTCTGTGCAGTCAGTGCACAGCGCGGAGATTTGAGGGCTGCGGGTCCTGGACTCCAGAGCCCTGAGAGCGTTTTCATTCATCCATCTCTTCGCAGCACCCAAAAATCCTAGCACTTAAAAGTCAGAACGGATGTTGTAAAAATGCATTATTCCAACCTACTTGTTTTGTAGGTGAGAAAACCGAGATATAAATGATTTAAGTGGTTTTCGGAAGTACGCATAAAGTTAATGGCGTGTTAGGACTTGAACCCAAATTTCTTGATGGCCTTTGCCTTAACTTTTGCGGTGTTTTAGGGTCCTTGTGCTGGAATTGGGATCGGCCAGGTGCTGCTGGGCGGAAGGAGGTGCTCAGCCAGTGATTGGAAGGCTTAAGCCTTGGCCGATGGTCAGGGATTGTTACATAGGTGGTGCACTGCACAGCTCAGTAGCAGACTTTGTGATTGGCATCCTGTGTGGCTGGACTTGGCAGTGCCGCCACAACTTTCTCTTGGCCCATGGTTTAGCGGCATGATTCTCTAGCCCCAGCCCTATGCCAGACCTGGCTACCTCTTCAGATGCCTGGCCTGTGATTCTTGAATAGCCGTGGGTGCTTTGGTTTAGCCAGGGCCACGGTTGGCCGCCTGGCACGTTGTGTTGCACCAAGACACCTGGGTCCAGCATGGATTCCTCAGGCTCTCTGTGGTTCTCTGTAAGGTGTAATGAGCACACAGCTCTTCTGGGTGGTGCCAGGGAGGCTTTGCCTGGGGGACATTTGGCCCTGGCTTCAGCTGATTTCATGTCAGTGAACAGTGGTTGATTTCACGGCTTCAGCAGTCTGCCCAGAGAATTCATTAGCTGTCCTGCCCAGAAAGCTTTGCTCAGCACGGCTCATGACCTCATCGTGTGGGGCTGATCTCCAAGGAACGCGTTTCACTTTCCGCAGAAGCATACCGTGCCTTTGAAGGTATGATTGCCCGTGACACCATTTCATCTATTAGTCTTCCTCCCACCGGCCCCACTCCTTCGCTCAGCAGGTGTCCCCTGCAGGCATCCTGTGCGTTCGTAATCCTGCATGTATCTTCCTCCAGTGCCATGTGGATCTTCATCCCGGAGGCCGTTGCGGGCTCTGGCGTCTGGTCACGTCATTTGCGTACTCTCCTAAGAGTGACTGTCTTCTGGTTGTTGTTAGTTTGTCTTGCTCCAGCATTGCGAACAGAAGCAGAGGCTCTAGCCCTCTGTGGTTGCTCCTTGGGACCTTTGGGACAGAATGAACCAGGGCGGACCCTGGGGTGGTAGAAGGAGTGGATAGGGTCACGGTCGCATCTCTGCCCCTTCCCCATGGGACCTCTGGCTAGTTTCTGCTTCTTTCTCCTTTCTGAAAAGACCAGCTGGACTAAGGGACCTTAGGTCTCACAAGGTCTGACCATCTGTGACTCCGCTTCTGGGAAAGGAACTTGCGAGCTCTATTGCCATTTTTTCTTGGGTACTTTTGTACTGGCACCAAATGCTGTGTGCTTTGCGGCCCAGGCTTGAGTTGGCTGACCGTGAGAAAGACCTAGTTTTCTTTCTTTAACATAAATCTTAAAAGAATGCACATGAGAAATTCTGGCCGTAGCTAAAATTGAGATGCCCTTCCTTTAGCCGGGGCCCCCATGCCTTGTTTTGCCGACTGGGGGGCTCTGGAACCAGACGGCAAATCAGATCAGATGCCATCTTGGCCCCTTCCTCACTGGGAGAGCCTGGGCCGGGTACTGAGGTGCTCGGAGCCTTAGTTTCTCTATCTGTCACATGGGGCTGCTAATAGGACCTACTGCATAGGGTCGTTCTGAGGAATAAGTGTGTCCATTCCTGAAAGTGTGTACAACACTGTCCGGTACTTGGTGAGCATTCAGGAAAAGTTAGCTGCTATCATCACCGTTATTACTGTAATTATTAATAATAACTCCTTCTGGCGTCTTACCAGGACCTCCAGCACAGTGTTCAGACTTTAGGAACTGGATGCTTCCTGTCTTTCATCCACCACTTGGTGCGGAAGGAGCGAGTTCAGAGGCCAGCCTTTGTGGGCATCAGCTGGAAGGTCTGGGCTCGGGTTGTGCTCTCAGGAAGGGTCAGAAGGAGTGAGATTATGCTGAGTAAGCCCAAGGTTACCTCTTTTCCCATAAAAGAGTAATTTTATTACCCAGTTACCCAGTGAGTAATTTTTAACAGCCACGGGGAAGAATGTCAGGTCTTCCCCAGCATTCGTTTGGTGGCTGAGCGCTAACGGAAACACACACACTCTGACTCATGGGGTCTTAGGAATCAGCCTGGAGCGTTTGTTCCGTGCATGGTGTGTGGAGTTCGCCTTGAGTGCCCATGCTTATCTAACTTCTGGAACCAGGTGATGAATTCAGAACCAGGATTCTGAATCCCCCTGGAGTTAGTGCAAAAGGTTGTTACAATCCCCAAGTGATTGTTGCCGCATTCGGTGGTGATGGCTGCTGCAGCCCCGGGGGGGTGTGGTGGTTGGTGCCCCTCTTTCCATCCTTGATCTACCCCGCATAGGAGGCTGGAGTCCCAGAGAGGGTAAGCGCTAGGCAGGCCACACAGCAGAGCGGGAACTGGAGCAGGTCCTTGCTGTTTGTGTAGTCCAGGGCTTTCGTTCATTCTTCTTCTTCTTTTTTAAAATACGTTGAAGATAAAACACACAGAAAGCTGTACACATAAGTAAGTAGCTTCACGAATTTTGCAAACCAGGTACACCGCGCATCTACGACCAGATCAAGCGGCAGAGCAGAGCTGCTCCCTAGAGCCGCTCATGGGCTCCCCGCTCCTTCCCTGCCTTTGCCCGACCTGCCCTGCCCCTTCCTCCTCTTTCCACTCTCAGCGAGGACCTGCTGTCCTCTCACGTAACCTCTTCCTGGGGGGTGGGGAACAAGGACTCTGGAAGGAAGGAGGCTGAAGATGAACTTTCTCCAACAAGCTGAATGCTCTCAAATCCCTGTTCCGTGAGTGGCTTCCAGCCTGGTCCTCCCACACCACTCCTGGCCAGCAGGGTTTTTCTGGAACTTACTTCAGTCCTCTAACTCTCCTCCTTGAAAGCTTCTCCGCCTCTCCCTCCAGTCTTCAGGTTAACATGCAGAGTGCTCAGCAGGGGAACTTGGCACTTAGCTTGCCCAGCCCTGCATGTGACTCCTTTTTTAGCCTTCCTTGTGCCGCTGCCTGTCCCACCGCACTGGAGATAGAGAGTTCCGGAACATAGGCGGGGCTCAGTCTCACTGTAGTGCTTGCTTAAGGTTTGCTCTGTAAGTGCAAATACTCAGGAAGCCCTCGTTCAGATAACCGGCCTCCCAGAGACCCGGTAGAGGCTGCTGGGTCCCCGGGAGGTCTGGGCAGCTCCAAGCCTCCTCACTCTCAACCCCCCACTGCTGGCCCCAGGCTTTGGTCCTCTCTTTCCTGTTCTAGACCTGCCCGACTGAGTTGTGTACACGTTATCCAGCACTTAGGTTCGAAAAGGGTCCTTAGACTTTCTAGGAATTGAAAAGCACTTAAGCCACATAACTTGCTGGGGTAGGTGACAGGGTGCGCTGCAGAGGCCGTGGGGTTGATGTTGTAATGGGTGGTTTCGAATCCTGGCAAAGCGCCAGCTGGTTGTGTGACCTTGAGCCAGTCACTTTGCCTCTCAGAGACTCAGTTTTTTCATCTATGAAATGGGAATAAAAATATAGTTGCTTACTCTATAGACCACAGAGATTGCTTTGTCAAATCTAGCATTTATTTTGTGTGACTGCAGCTTTTGAGAGCCAGAAAAATGGTTTCTTTTGTATACCGTGGTGGAGTGCTGTGATTGCTACCTTTGAAACGTCCACGCTTGAGCAGCTGAGAAGCATTCTTACCCCAAGAATATCTGGTGTATAATCCACGAGAAATGAAAGCATTAGTCCACACAAAAACCTGTATCCAGATATTCACAGCAGCGGTACCGTAGTAGCCCCGAGGTGAAAACAAGCCAGATGCCCGTCACCTGACAAATGGATAAACAAATCCGGTATTTCCACACGGTGGAGCATTGTTCAGCCACATGTCACAGCATGGATGAGCCCCGAAAACGTTACGCTCAGTGAAAGAAGCCAGTCCCAAGAGACTGCACTTGATCCCATTTATATGAAATGTCCAGAGTAGGCGAGTCTGTAGAGACAGAAAGTGGTTTCCAGAGGCTGGAGGGAATGGGTGAATCGAAGCTGATAGCTCAAAGGTATGGGATTTTTTTTTTTTTTTTTTTTTGAGATTTTAAAAATGTCCTAAAATTAACTGTGTGGATGGTTGCACAACTCTGTCAACATAATAAAATCCTTGGACTGTAAGCTTTAAGTGGGTAAATTGCATGGTACTTGAAATCTATCTTAGTAAACCTGTTTTTTTTAAAACATCCTGCGAGGTAGGAGCTGTGCCAGCCCCCATTTTACAGATGAGGACCGAGGCGCTTTGGAGGCAGAGTCACTGGTGGGAAAGGCAGGATTCCACCCCAGGTCTCGCCGCTTCTAGCTCCCATGCACGTAACCTTTTCACAGGATTGGCCTTCACCTTCCAGAGGAGCAGGGGCTTCCAGTGCTGTGTGTGGTGCCACTGCTTCTACCCCAGCTCCCCCAGCCCTGCTGGAACTCTCCACTGGGCCTGAGTGTCCCAGTCCTGCCATGGAGGTTAGAGGTTAGGCTGTGCTGGCTGGTGGCCTTTTAGCGGCTTGGGTCGTGAGTGCCCCGAGGTGAGGCTATGAGCCAGGTGTCAGGGGGGTGGGGTCCTTGACTCGCAAAAGCTCCGAACGTCGAGGATATAGTTATTTTTTCTTTTCTACTTTTGGTCCCATATCTCAGAAGCCACTGTCTGGTTCAAGGCCACGAAGAGGCACACCCGTGCATTCTTCTAAGAGTTCTATAGTTTGATTTTTCTCACATCGGATTTTTCTATTAAAGGACGTGGTGCTTAAAAAGAGTATTTTCCCAGCAGTGTGCACGTAGCCAGCCGCTCCTAGATAAATGGTGGCTGCTGTTATTTAAATATTATGGTGATGATTGTTTTTATTTATTATCTTTTCCATAATTCATCTCTCACTGCGTTTTCCATCTGGCTGCCCGCCTCCTGCTCCTTCTGGAAAGATAGTGCTGGTGTTTGAATCGGTCTTTGGCACAACTAGGGGTGTGTGGGCTTGAAGAGGGAGGACCTGGTTACTTCACTCCTTCCCTCCATTCTGTCCCCAATTTTTTTGTTACAGAAAATTTAAAAATACTTGAGAGAAGGCTGCAGCGCCCTCCCCCATACCACCCCCCAGCTGCACGAGGTATCGACTTACAGCCGGCCGCTCGGTTTTCTCTCTGCCTCACCTACGTCTCTCACCATCCCCTGTGCCTGGTTACTTTGAAGCAAATTCCACGCATCGTATTTAGTCTGTAAATCATTTCAGTACGCGTTTCTAAAAAAAAAAATGAATCACCACTTTCTAAAAAGGGGCCTGCAGTGTTTTGTGGTGGGTGGGCCAAGAACGTCCCCTACGTCTGAGAATTGAGGGGGCGGGAACTGGGCACTTCTCTCCCTCCCCCATAAGGGACTGGCTGGCTGGGCGTCACGGGCATTGTGGCCTCTGCCAGGACCTGTCCACAGAGGGGTGCGTCCCGCAGCCTGGGCTGCCACGGGCTAGGGGATTGTGTGGTGCTCCGGGCGTCAGCGGGAGGGCTGACCCCAGCCGGAGGAGCCCTGTCACTCTCGCCAGGTGCAGGGCTGGCCTGCCCCGCAGTCTGCTGCATGGGGCGCGGCAGGACGAGCTCAGAGACCTCAGGTCAGGTGGGGTGCCAAGAGTCCACATGTTTTCCAACTGTGGGAATCTTTTGTTTTTCATGTCTGGGTCTTGTTGCCCAAAGTAGCTCCCTGAGATAGGTTTTATTTAAAATGCAGGGGCGCCTGGGTGGACTGTTAAGTGTCC
>JAPYYM010002816.1:0-11838 GCA_028534135.1 Potos flavus
TTGAAAATGGAGAAAAAAAAAGAAAGAAAAAAAAAATAGAAAAGAATGTAATCAGGCTGGAGACTAGATCCAAGCCGTGTGCTAGATTTAGGGTATTTTTTGATCTATTTGAAGAAAGTGTATCCCAAAATTTTAAAGAAAAAAGAAAAAAAACCCCTATATGTATACAATAAATAAGGTTAAATACAATGAGGGGATAAAATCTGTAACAGTGAAAATTAGGAAAGATTTTTAAAAAGGTGTTGATTAGATACTAGTTAAAAAACGTTAAAATAAGAAAGAGGAAAAATAAAAATATAAACAAAATAAAATAAAAAAAGTACAGTAAGAAAAAAATAAAATTTAAAGAATTTAACTCCCCCCGCGGTCTATCTTCCCGTCGCTTTGGATTCACTTTCCCACAACTCCTACCTTCCCGAAAGTGGTCGGTTTTCTGTTCTTAGAGGTGCTGTTCATCTTCTCTTCTATTTTCTGCTAAGTTTGTAGTTGTTTAGAGTGGTTTGATAACTATCTAGCTGAACTTCTGGGATCAGACACTATCTCTGCCTCTTACTCCTCCGCCATCTTGCTCCTCCCTTCCAAGATTTTATTTACTTATTTTCCAGAGAGAAGGAGAGAGAGAGAAAGTGAGAGAGTGCACAAGCAGGGGGAACAACAGACAAAAGGAGAAATAGGTTCCCCACTTAACAAGGAGCCCAATGGAGGACTCAATCCCAGGACCCTGGGATGGATCATGACCTGAGCCAAATATAGACACAACTGACTGAGCCACCCAGCCATCCTCATTTTTAAAATTCTTAGACAGTGAACAATTAATTTATTTGAACATTCTTAATTATTCATTTTTTTCTTTGCTCTTTTCTGATTTCTCATATTTAATTTGATTTATATCCTTTATTTCACTCAAGCCTCCACTTGATATTTTAGATTTAGTTTAGAGGAGTAAGTTTTTAATCTATATTTTTAAAATGGAGGTTATTTAGTCTTTATTTCATTTTTTAATGCCTTAAAATATATACATGCAAATATTAGCTGTTCGACATTCTTAAAAAAAAGTTGAGGTTGTTTTTTGAGTCACTTTCATAATCATATTGTTTTATTTTCAGGTAAATATTTGAAAGGCTCATAGGACTCAAAAACAATAACATTTCTGTGTTCTCAATTTACAATTAATAAACATACAGCCTTTGCAAAAGATCTAGTGTATCTAGAAAGTGTTATGCCAAGTAAAATAAGTCAGAGAAAAACAAATACCATATGATTTCACTTGCATGTGGAATCTAAGAAACAAAACAAACAAATTAACAAAAAACAGAATCAGATCTATAAATACAGAGACCAAGATGATTATGAGGGGAGTATGGGCAAAATGAGTGAAAGGGAGTGGGAGGCACAGGCTTCCAGTTATATAATGCATCACTCATAGGAAAAAAAGACACAGCATAGAAAACATAGTCAATGATATTGTAATAGTTTTGTATAGTGACAGATGGTACCTACACTTCTCATGAGCATAGGATAACATAGATTTATTGAACCATTATGTTGTATACCTGAAACCAATGTAATATTGTGTGTCAGCTATACTCAAATAAAAATCATTCAATAAATAAAATGATTGTACCTAAATAATACTTAAAAACTAATTACAAATCTAATAATTTTTAATTTTCTAATACAACTTAATACAGCTAATTTCTACTCTGGTCAAAATTCTGTTAAATTAGTAAGCACTAGTCATTAATTTCAGGAATTAGTCATTTCCAAGTACTGGGGTGCCTGAGTACCTCAGTCATTTGAGTGTCCAGTTCTTGGTTTCAACTCAGGTCATAATCTCAGGGTCATGGGACCAAGCTCCACCTTGGGCTCTGTGCTCAGCAGAGTCTGCTTGAAATTCTTTCCCTCTCCCACTGTTTTTCACAATTGAAGGTGATATTAGCTGTGGGTTTTCCATATGTGGCCTTTATAATGTTGAGGTATATTCCTTCTAACTCCACTTTGTTGAGGGTTTTTATCAAGAATGGATGTTGAATTTTGTCAACTGCTTCTTCTGATAAGGGGTTTATATCCAAAATATATAAAGAAATTATACAGCTCAACACCAAAATCCCCCACAAATAATCCAATTACAAATAGGCAGAGGATTCAAACAAACATTTCTCCAAAGAACACATACAGATGTCTAACAGACACAGGAAAATGCGTTCAACATCACTCATCATCAGGGAATGCAAATCCAAACCACAAGGAAATATCACCTTACACCTGCTGGAATGGAAGTAAAAAGTTAAGAAATAACAAGTGTTGACAAAGATGTGGAGAAAAAGGAACGCTTCTACACTGTTAATGGGAATGTAAATTGGTACAGCCACTGTGAAACCAGTATGGTGGTTCCTCAAAAAAATAAAAATGGAAATACTCTATGAGCCCACTATTTGGTATTTACCCAAGGAAAATAAAAATACTGGGACACCTGGGTGTCTCAGTAGGTTAAGTGGCTGACTCTTGATTTTGGCTCAGGTCATGATTTTGGGGTCCTGGGATTGAACTCCAGGTCAGACTCCATGCTCAGTGGGGAATCTGCTTAAGGATTCTTTCTCTCCCTCTTCCTCTGCCCACCCCCCAACTTGCTCTTTCTCTCTCTCTCAAATAAATAAATAAATCTTTAAAAAAAGAAAAACACCAATTCAAAATTACTTATGCACCCCTTTGTTTATTGCACCATTATTTACAGTAACCATGACATAGAAAAAACCTAAATTCCATCAGTAGACAAATGGATAAAGAAGATGTGGGAGATAATATATATATGCCTAGGTGACTTAGTTGATTAAACATCAAACTCTTGATTTCCATTCAGGTCATCTCAGGGTCCTGAGATTGAGCCCCTGTTGGGATCCCCACTCAGCAGGGAGTCTGCTTGAAGATTTTTTCCCTTTCTATCTGCCCCTCCCCCCACTTGTGCTACTCATGCTCTTTCTCTAAAATAAATAAAATATTGAGATGTGTGTGTGTATATATATATATATATATATATATATATATATATATATATATATAATGCATATATATAAAGGAATATTATGCGGCCATAAAAAGGTTGATATAATGCCATTTGTGACAACATGGATGGATCTAGAGGGTATTATGTTATGTGAAATAAGTCAGATTGAGAAAGACAAATACCATATGATTTAACCCATAAGTGGAATCATAAAAATAAACAAAAATCAGAATCACACCTATAGGTACAGAGGACAGAGTGATGACTGTCAGAGGGGATGGGACCAAGGGTTTGGCAAAATAGGTGAACGGGAATGGGAGATACAGGCTTCCAGTGATAGAATGAATAAGTCACAGGAATAATAGGCACAGCATAAGGAATGTAGTGAATGATATTTTACTGAGGATATATAGGGACTGATGGAGCTACACTTGTAGCATAATGTATAATCTTGTTGAATCACTACTTTGTATACCTAAAACTAATGTAACATTGTGTGTCAACTATACTCAAAAAGTAAAAATAAAATAAAAGGTAGTGATGGCTCAGATAAAACGGAATGATGGATGTCATTTAATCACAGTATATTTGGCTCTGGAAGACACTAATTTTCCCATTCAAATATGGATCCTGGGAATTATCAACAAGGCAATTAAAAAAAAAAAGAGCTCACACAGGAAAATGGCCAATTTATAGCTTCTCCATCCTTTGTTCTTTACTCAGTCTTTTTTGCTTTTTTCTTTGTGCAAGACCTAATTTTATGTCCAGGACATGAGAATATCACAATTTGGAGAGACAACCACATGCACAATGCTCTTTTTGCCATTACACTTCTGCCAAGTGGCCATTAAATTTCATTCTAACATTTCAAGTAGTAAGAGTCGTGATCATTCTTTGGACTCCTTTGAATTCTTCTGAATACAAGTCAGTTCTATGTGGAACTGAAGTCAGATTGCATAGCATATTTTGTTTTTTAAAAAGATTTATTTATTTATTTTAGAGAAAGCACATGAGCATGGGGACGGGCAAGGGGAAAAGGAGAAAGGAAATTCTCAAACTGACTCTCCACTGAGCACAAAGCCCAACACAGGGCTGAGATCATGACCTGAGCTGAAATCAAGAGTCAGCCGTTTAACTGAGCCACCCAGGTACCCCGGATTGCATAGCATATTTCTTAAGTGCTTTGGTTCTAGAATCATAAAAACCTAGTTATGAATATTAACTCTCACAAATTGGACATTTTACTAATTCTTTGTGAGTTCAGCTCCTCATATGGAAAATCTGGGTAATAATGGCATTGCCCCCTAGACTTGTGACAATTCAGTAAGCTAACTTACTCATAAATGGTAAGCTCAGGACTTAAAAATGGTAACCACTCAATAAATGTTAGCTATTTTTGTTATTATTAACTCACCAGCTAATCCTAGTTTTACCTGTCAAATTGCAGCAAAGTTAACAAAATTCTTTTTTTTTTTTAACAAAATTCTTAATGAAAGGGTTTATAGAAATGTCAACACTGTTTTTGAAATTAAAGTCGATGTTAGGGGCACCTGGGTGGCTCAGGTGGTTGAGCGTCTGCCTTTGGTTCGGGTCATGATCTCTGCGTCCTGGGATTGAGCCCCAGATCAGACCCTGCTCAGTGGGGAGTTTGCTTCTCCCTCTGCCTCTTCACATCCACTTGTGCTCTCTCACTCTCATGAATAAATAAAAATCTTTAAAGACCTTTGACTTTGAAATTAAGGTTGATGTTTAGGGTGTTCACAAAAGAAATTATCTAAATTTTCTGCATGCAATCAAAAGTCATCTGTAGGACATATTCTTGTGTATGAACACATACACATGCCCATATATACAAAGGCCCTCAGAAATTCCAGAAACAAAGAATACAATAAAGTGAAAAAGTGAAGAGAAGATACCATCCCATACCTAAGAATCGTATTCTTCTCTGCCATTTACTTATTGTGGAAATAGTTAAATATTTCCAAAGTGCCCCCTATCTTCACTCCATTCCCTAGAAATCTAGGTTCCCTGGGCTACTGAAGGATTTTGTGTTCTTCATTACTAACCTGATATATACATTCAAATTGACATTTAGGTGAATAATAAAGCTTACATGCTATTTACACTTTTAACAGGAATATTAATGACTTGATCTCAATGTATAAATAACTATGGAAATTTTAGACCTTTAAGTAGTGAAGAACTTTGTGAGACATGAAAGATATTTTTCAAGTCGTATCATATAAACAATGGACCAGTACACTTCTAGATGTCTATAATATATGTCTATGTTATCTGCAGGTGTGCCATCTTAATTTATTATGTTAAATTGCTAGAATAACACATGGTAAGATAGAGGGAATATTTGTATATTATGTCTCTTACCTATTAATCAATTGGAAATATTCATAGTAACATCACTAAGTTTTTTTTTCTAATGTTCCAGATTATAGAGATTTGGAATATTGAGGACTGATATAAAACTTGCAGGGACATTCAATGGCCTAATATTTTGGTAGATATGTCTCGTGTATGCAACTCTATCGTCTGTTTTAATGGCATCAAAATGAGAAGAAAAGTAGAATGATGTCATTTTGAGGACCCATTTTGTTTAAAAAGAACTTGTAATGTCAGATAAAAATATAATGTTCAATAGTTCAAGGAGTGGGCATGTAAGTTTATTAATAAATATGTAATGAAGAACTTACTAAGCTGAGTAGACTTTGTCACAATCTGTTTTATTGGTCAATGGGAAGTAAAGAAGTGAAATTAGGTTTATATTAAGGAGTCCAAAGTTGCAAACATGGGACAAGTTTCACTTCTTGGAAACTAAAAGGAAAAGGGAAATGTGAAAAAAAGTGATGTAAAACTAGAAAAGAAGTTAGATCTTGAAAATACAATTGTTTAACTCATGTTACCTGATATTCTTTAAAACATAATTTAAATAGCTGCAAAAAAAGTGCTTATGAATCTTGTAGATGAACAAGTGAGATGTCTTTTCAATAGTGTTTTATGCACAATTATAAAGAAGAAAGTTTATTTGTTGGATGAAACTTGCTGTTCTCTCAAATTTGCTTTTGAAGCAAATTTAAAGATTTCTGGTGGATTTGCTTTAGTAACTCAAGTGATCCATTGCTCTACATGCAGCCTATGTGTTGGTTAATTTTTCTGAGCATATTCTGCTTCTCATAACAAAGTTACTCAGCTTATCTACCAAAGTCAGTGTAACTTTTCAATCCAATATAACTTAGATATTTTTCTTACAAACTTGCAGCTATATTAAAATACATAACTTGAAAATGTTCTTTAAAATTTAACAGCCCAGAATTTTGCAAGATATCTTATGTACATACTGAAATAAAAGGTCTTCTAGTAAATAACCAGATTTTGAAGTAGAGATTCAACAATAAAGATTGTCCTCTAGGTTGCCCATGTTTAAGAACTTATATGTATTTTTTTTATTTTTTTAAGATTTTATTTATTTATTTGCCAGAGAGAGAGAGAGAGAGCACAAGCAGGGGAGTGGCAGGCAGAGGGAGAAGCAGGCTCCCTGCTGAGCAAGGAGCCCAATGCAGGAATCGACCCCAGGACTCCAGGATCATGACCTGAGCCAAAGGCAGATGCTTAACTGACTAAGCCACCCAGGCGTCTCTATTTTCTTTTTTTTCTCTAAGATTTATTTATTTATTTGAGAGAGAGAGAGAGCATGAGTGGAGGGAAGGGAAGAGGGAGAGAATCATCAAGCAGCCTCCCCTCTGAGTGTGGAGCCTGTCAAGGGCTCAGTCTCATGACCCATGAGATCATGACCTGAGTCAAAATCAAGAGTCAACTGCATAACCAACTGAGCCACCCAGGCACCCCAAGAAGTTATATCTATTTTCTTAAATATATATTGGACATTCTCTTTGATCTGTACACAGACTACTTCTACAGTATAAGGAGAAAGTGTAGTCTTTACAGAATCAAATATTACAGATAAATTTATCAAGATAAATATTTCCATTTCCTTATGACATCATCATTTTTTTTTAATTCAAGTAAGTTAACATAAAGTGTATTGTTAGTTTGAGGGAAGAGTTTAGTGATTCATCAGTGGCATATGACAACCAGTGCTCATTACTTCAAGTGTCCTCCTTAACGTCCTTCAGCAAATTACCCCATCTCCAATCCACTTCCCCTCCAGAAACCCTCAGTTTTCTCCCTATAGTTGAGTCTCATGGTTTGCCTCTCTCTGTTTTTAATCATATTTTATTTTTTCCTTCCTTTCCCATATGTTCATCTGTTTTGTTTCTTGAATTCCACATGTGAGTGAAGTCATATGATACTTGTCTTTCTCTGATTGACTTACTTTGCTTAGCATAATACACTCTAGTTCCATTCACATCATTGAAAATGACAACATTTCATTCTTTTTGATGGCTGAGTAATAGTCCACTCTCACCACTATTGTTTATCATAGTACTGAAAATCCTAGCCTCACCAATCAGATGAGAAAAAGAAACAAAAGACATCCAAATAAGCAAGGAAGAAGTCAAACTTTCACTCTTTGCAGACAATATGATACTCTATGTAGAAAACCCAAAAGACCCCACCAAAAAATTGCTAGAACTGATACAGGAATTCAATAAAGTCACAGGTTATAAAATCAATGTCCAGAAATTAGTTGCATTTCTATAGACAAATAATGAAGCAGCAGAAACAGAAATCAAGGAATTGAGCCCATTTAGAGTTTCACCAAACACCATAAGGTACCTATAAATAAGTCTAACCAAAGAGGTAAAAGATCTGTATGTTAAAAAAAAAAAAAATCTGTATGTTGAAAACTATGGAACACTTATGAAAGAAATTGAAGAAGACACAAAGAAATGGAAACACATTCCAGGCTCATGGACTAGAAGAACAAATATTGTTAAAATGCCTATGCTACCTAAAGCAATCTACATATTCAATGCAATCCTGATTAAAATAACACCAGCATTTTTCAAAGAACTAGAAAAAAAAAACAATCCTAAAATTTGTATGGAACAACAGAAGACCCCAAATAGCCAAAGTAATGCTGAAAAAGCAAAGCAAGAAGCATCACGATGCCAGACTTCAAGCAGTATTACAATGCTGTAATCATCAAGACAGTATGGTTCTGGCACAAAAGCAGACACATAGATCAATGGAACAGAATAAAGAACCCAGAAATGGACCCTAAACTCTATGGTCAACTAATCTTTGATAAAGCAGGAAAAAATATCCAATTGTAAAAAGACAGTCTCTTTGACAAATGGTGTTGGGAAAACTGGACAGCCACATGCAGATGAATGAAACTGGACCCTTTTCTTACACCATACACAAAAATAAATACAAAATGGATGAAAGACTTAAATGTGAGACAAGAATCCATCAAAAATGTAGAGAAGAAAACAAGCAGCAACCTCTTTGACCTTGGCTGTTGCAACTTCTTGCTAGACACTTCTCCAGAGGCAAGGGAAACTAAAGCAAAAATGAACTATTGGGACTTCATCAGGATAGAAAGCTTTTTCACAGCAAAGGAAACAATCAACAAAACTAAAAGGCAACCTATGGAATGGGAGAAGATATTTGCAAATGTCTTATCAGATGAAGGTCTAATATCCAAAATCTATAAAGAACTTATCAAACTCAACACTCAAAAAACAAAACAAAACAATCCAGTCATGAAATGGGCAGAAAACATGTACAGATATTTATCCAAGGAAGACAAGCAAATGGCTACAGACACATGAAAATGTACTCAACGTCATTTCGCATCAGGGATGAGATACCACCTCACGCTGGTTAGAATGGCAAAAATGAACTCAGGAAACAACAGATGTTGGTGATGATGCAGAGAAAGGAGAACACTTTTATGCTGTTTTGGGGAATGCAAACTAGTGCAACCAATCTGGAAAACAGTATGGAGTTTCCTCAAAAAGTTAAAAATAGAACTACCCCATGACCCAGTAATTGAACTACTAGGTATTTATCCAAAGGACATATAGTGATTCGAAGGGGCACATGCACATATTGTTTATAGCAGCAATGTCCACAATTGCCTAAATATGGGAAGAGCCCAGACCCATTGACGGATGAATGGATAAAGAATATAAAGATATATACTTTGCATGTAAATTCATATATATGTACATATGTATGAATATATATAAGAAAATGTGAATAAGAAATATGAATAATATATATATAAGAAAATGTGGTACATATATACGAATTTACATGCAAAGTAGGTTTGTTGTATATAGATTGAATTGTATATAGATTGCATATGGATTGAAATATTGCTTTTATCTATTTGTTAAATGTAAAGCTAGGAATAAAATAAGGTATGGTAATAGGGTAGACTACTGAGAATCATGAACCAAGTTCTGACTTTTCTACTTTCTAATACATTGTGTTTTATTACTGTCACAGTACTATTTATGTTAATACAAGCATCTTGTTTTTCCCCATTGTCATAATTCTTATTCAAGGAATGAAGAGAAATCCCCTTAACTTTCACATTACTTGTATCAATGTTGTATAATAGGAGAAGACCCATTAGTACAACTGAAATGAGATCTAGGGGAGAAATTAATTAGGTTTGTTCAGTACCCTTCTAAAAATTAGATGGAAATCCACACACACAAATTGATATCAATAACATATTTTCACATATAAAACCCCATATTACAAGTTTTTTCAAAGAAATTATAGTGAAATAATCTTTAAATGAGTAATAATTTTATCAGTAATTATTTCTAACCATCCAATGATATATTTATACTATAAAAAACTAAGTATAAGTCTATTTTATGTACACTAATCTATGTATAGAAGAGTCTGAAAAATATTGATTCTCAAAGAAAAATGTGTTAGTCATCATTGGTTTCTGTATATTTCCACTATTTATGATGATATATTAACTTTTTAAAAAGATTATTATTTATTTATTTATTTGTCAGGGAGACAGAGAGAGAGTGTGTGCATGAGCACACAAGCAGGGGGAGCAGAAGGCAGAGAGAGAAGCAAGGTCCCTGCTGAGCAGGGACCCCAATGTGGGACTCAATCTCAGGACCCTAGGATCATGACCTGAGCCAAAAGCAGACACTTAACCGACTGAGCCACAACAGGCGTCCCAATGATATATTAACTTTACCATCTGTATGACTACTTGAATTTCATCTATATGTAATGTTATAAAAACTGACAAATATGGAATGGCTATAATTAAAAAAAAGAGAAGTCCTAATTGTTGAGAAGAACATGAAGAAATTAAAACTTTCATACATTGCTGCTGAATCTTTAAAAAGTTAAACACAGAATTAACATATAAATCAACAATTCTATTCCTAAGTATGTACTTATGTTGGAGTCTTAACCCCCAGTACATCAGAATGTGACCTTACTTGGAAAAAAGGTTTGTACACAGGTAACCAAATTAAAATGGGCAATAAACCAATATGACTTGTATCCTTATAAGAAGGGAAAACTTGGACACAGACAAGACAAGCAGACGGAGAATAACATATGAAATGAAGGAAGAGATTGGGGTGATGTTTCCACAAGCTAAGGAATGCTGAAGATTGCCAGACCACCAGAAACTAGCAAAGAATCGTGGATTAGATTCTTCCTCATAGCCCTCAAGAGGAACCAAGTCTGATTATACCTAGATCTCTGACTTTTACCCTCTAGGATTTTAAGAAAAAAAAATATTGTTTAAGCCACCCAGTTTGTAGTACTTTGTTACAGCAGTCGTATAAAACTTATATAGTACTCAAGAATCATGAACATATGTTAAAAAAAAAAACTTGCACAGGATTGTTCATAATAGTACTATTTACAATAACCAAAATGTAGAAACAATTCAACTGTCCATAAACTGATGAATAGATAAAGAAAATGTGGTACATCTATACAATGGTATATTATTTAATCATAGAAAGGAGTAAAATATTGATACATGTTACAACATGGATGAGCTATTAAACAATATATTAAGTGAGGGAAGTCAGACAGAAAAAGCCACATATATGATTCCACTTATAAGTAATATCCAGAATAGGCAAATCCATAAAGACAGAAAACAGATTAGTGACCACCAGGTTGGAAGGAAGGATGAATGGTTAATGGGTTCTGCTTAATGGATATGGGTTGTTTATGGGGGAGATGAAAAAAATATTCAGGAATTAGATAGTGGTAATAATTGTACAACACTGTGAAAGTCTAGAAGCCACATGAATTGAACACTTTAAAATGGTGAATTTTACATTATGTGAATTTTACCTCAATTTAAAAAATGACAGCTTTTTAAGTTGGGAATTTGAATTTCATTGCTTTTCTAAAAGATAGAAAAAAAACGTAGATATTGCAATATGAAAATCAAGTTTTTCTGCACTGTACTTTAAGTAGAAAATATTTTTTAACTAGTAAACTGAGACAGTTTTATATAAAAGTCACTGAAGAAAGACACTGAATTCCCTAGTGTCATTTTTTTTTTATTAACACATAATGTATTATTTGCCCCAAGGTACATGTCTGTGAATCATCAGGCTTACACATTTCACAGCACTTACCATAGCACATACCCTCCCCAATGTCCATAACCCAGCCACCCTATCCCTACCCCCTACCCCCCAGCTACCCTCAGTTTGATTCGTGATTTAGGAGTCTCATTGTCTGTCTCCTTCCTGATCCCATCTTGTTTCATTTCCCTCCCCCACCCCCTATGACCCCCCGCCCTGCCTCTCAAATTCTTCATATCAGAGAGATCATATGATAATTGTCTTTCTCTGATTGACTTATTTCGCTTAGCATAATACCCTCTGATTCCA
>JAPYYM010002817.1:0-11834 GCA_028534135.1 Potos flavus
GTTTGAGGAGTTCTTTATAGATCTTAGATATCAGACCTTTGTCTGTAGTGTCATTTGCAAATATCTTCTCCCATTCCGTGGGTTACCTCTTTGTTTTGTTGACTGTTTCCTTTGCTGTGCAGAAGCTTTTTATCTTGATGGAGTCCCAATTTTGATAGGAGCCATCCTAGTGTGTATGAGGATGTGATTGTTATAAGTGCTTCTTTAAGATCTTAAATAGCAAACTTTAGTAGTAGGTATGATGACTATCATAATACTGAACTAGTGATGAGCTTAAGTAATATTTTCTTTTGTATGCAACTATAATATGAAAAGAACTGATTTCTTGGAGGGCCTGGGTGGCTCAGTAGGTAAAGAATCTGCCCTTGGCTCAGGTTGTGATCCCAGGTCTTGGGATCCAGCCCAGCGTCCAGTTCCCTGCTCAGCAGGGAGCCTGCTTCTCCCTCTCCTTCTGTTCGCCTCCCCCAACCCCCATGCTCACTCTCTCTCGAATAAATAAAAAATATTTATATATATGAGTTCTGATGATAACGTTTTTGTGTAAAGAGGAAGGAGGGGTAGGCGAAATAGGTGAAGGTGGTCAAAAGGTACAAACCTCCAGCTGTAAAATAAATAAGTCCTGGGAATATAATGTACAGCATGGTTACTATAGTTAATAATATACTGTATTGTCCCCTGAAAGTTGCTAAAAGAGTAGATCTTAAAAGTTCTTATCCTTAGAGGGGCACCTGTGTGGCTCAGTTGGTTAAGCATCTGACTCTTGGTTTTGGCTCAGGTCATGATCTCAGGGTCATGGGATCAAGCCTCACATGGAGCTGTACACTCAGCAGGGAGTCTGCTGGAGATTCTTGCTCTCTATCCCTCTCCCTCTGCCCCTCCCCCCACCCCCCACCCTTGCTTATGCATGCCCTCTCTCGCTCTCTCTCAAATGACTATAAACAAATCTTTAAAATAAATCAAAGTTCTTATCATAAGAAAAAAAGATTTCGTAAACCCACTGTGGTGATGGATATTAGCTAGACTTATTGTGGCAATCATTTCACCGTATGTACAAATAGGAAATTACGTTGTGCTCCGGAAACTGTTAAGTGCCAATTATATCTCAATAAAAAACAAATGCTAAATTTCAGTTTGAGGTGAATAAAAATAACAGTGTACTTTTTCCCTCACCCTAACTCACAGACAGCTTGAAATATCACTCCAGGTTAAGGAAACCCATGCTAGAGCGACATGCCTGGTGGAAGAATCCTAGAAACCTGGCAAGTTGAAGCTAAAAGAAAAGGTCTAACAGATTTGCCGGCCCAGCTTCCAACCATCCCAGTGATATGGCAGAGTGACCTGGTGGGCGAGCTTTCTTCCCTTCACCCCAAGTCCAGCCTTGGTCATTAGATGAACTCAAGCCATGATGACAGTCACTGAACAGGATTTGCAAAACTACCATGTTCGCACACTCTGGCTTCTGTGGTGCCTTACTGCCCGTCCCCACCTCTCTGAGCCTTGACCTCCAAATGCTCCGAAGAACATCACTCTCTGGGTCACATGGTCTCCCCTGGGAACCCCTTGCTGCAGAGGAGGTGAGGGGTCCCTCTGTCTGGAGCGCTGACTGTCGGTATACTCCACCATGAGAAATAGGCTGAGGCCTGGAAGGGACTTTCAAAGCCCAGAAGTCAACCACCCAGCCCTCCCAGCCACATCTTGAAGCATTTTTACTATCAAGAAGGATCTGCATGCAAATTTCAGAATCTGTCTGCTGGCTCTCTTTGCAAAGAGTGTTGGAACCGTGGCATGAAAGGAAATCCAGAGAGACAGGGTAATGGGTGTGGACGACTGCTAATGGGACCCTCAAGTCCCTGGGCTGTCAGTCCTGTCTCCCTTAAGCACACACTTGGAGTTCAAGTTCAGCAAGGTGGAGGTGTATTCTGACTTGTCGATTTGGGGGGGGAAAGACACAGAAAAAACCCAAATCACTCACCTTTTGGAGCCTTTGTTTATAAAAAGAAATCAATATTTTAACCATTCATATCTTCAGTGAAGGCAAGAGCATATTTTCAAACACTAGGTTGTGGGAATGTTATGAACAATTTTCCTCATATGCTAAAAATTATTTCTTTGTGTTTTGCTACCCACAATGTGTATTTGGAAGGAAGGACTGACAGTGATTGTGAATGGGAGGGCATTTCTTTATGACTTCTGTTACTGTTTTTTTTCCAACAATTTTTCCGCCTCAGAATCGCAAGATGGAAAGTTAACCGGTAAATTGTAATAGTAATACACCTGGAATGTCAGTCTTTACAGTTTGGGAGTCAAAATATAACCTCTCCCTCTGTACTGTCTCAGAGGGTGATGCTTGAGGCCTCTCCTTCCCTTCCCCTCCCCTTCCCTATGGATCAAGGAAACTCCAGTATGTCAGTCTGGCTGTTCTCAGTGGAAACTAGCTATCTAGAGAATTGGAGTCCCTCTGCCTCTGGCTACTGGCTTAGTACAGGAAGCACCGTGGCTGCTAATGAGTGTGCTGAGCTCGGATCACTGCCACTCTACTGGGTTTTTTTTCAGGAGGCTATCATACTGTCATGTTACTGGATTATAGTCTGAGCTTTAGATTCATCCTAACTAATGTCCATACCTGGAAATCTCTGGGAAGAGAGAATGAGGTTTTATTCTATTTTCTCCCAGAAGACCTTTGAATTCCTTATGCAGAGTTACTCACATCTTCACAGTAAGTTTCAAGTCAATCATACGCAGACTTCCAGAATAATCAGCTTGTCGCAGATGGTGTATTGGTTATCTTTTGCTACATAACGGGCCACCCCATAACTTAGTGGCTTAAAACGAGAACCATTTATTTGCTCATGGTTCTACAGTCTGGAGGCTGCACTGAGGCTGGATGGCCCTTCAGGTGCTGTTGCTGGAACAGCCCAGAGCTGATGGAACCTCTCTCTCTGGAGGAGAGTCTGACGTACGTGGGGTAGCTGATGAGTTTCAGGATAGCAGAAGCTGCAAGCTGTCTTAATGCCTGAGCTCCGAAGTTTCAGAGTGTCACTTCCACAGTCAGCCCCAATTCAAGTGGTGGAAGAAGAGACTTTACCTTCAGGGCTGCGAAAAATTGTTATTGGCCGAATTTGTGGACAACCTACCCCCGTTAGAATAAATCTTATCCCTGGAACTTTCCAGAAATGACGGCTGCACTCCCAGCTGGCAGGTTCCATGATGGTGTGAGAGGAAGTGTCGAGGACCTACTCCCAGGGGTTTGTGAGGACAGGACACAGGGGCAATTGTGGGACAAGGTGAAGGGCAGGGGAGGACACCACTATTGCTCTGAAAGCAGGATCTCTGGAACCCCGTAAGTCAGCTCAGGGATTGGCTTTAGAAAGCCTCAGCAAAACTAAAACTGAAAACAAGAAAAAACCCTCAAAGGCTGTGGAAACCATTTCATGCAGTGTGAATTATTGTCAACATTATAAGTAGTTAATAGAAACACGATTTTGGTTAGTAGGTAATCCGGCCTGATCAAAGGCAGGAGTGGGCCACAGATCCTCCGACCCCTTCCAAAGAAGGACTGCAGTGAAATGGGAAACACCAGCAAGCAGATTATGTGGCAAACTGATTTTTGGCAAATCAGTCTGTTATCTGCAGTGCGCTTAGAGTTTACAGTGTGCTTTCTCGTTACTTATTTAATGTGGCTGATTTAACTCCATCTCATAAACTGATAGCTTAAGCTGTAAGTTCATAATAGCTTCGTTTAGCCACGGCCACTATTTATCTTAATCAAGACAAGCAGAGGAGGCCTCGATGGAATTTGCATTCCTTGGGGTGTGTTTTTGGGAAGCTTGCAGACAGGGTCGCCAGAAACATATGCAACCAGAGGAGCAAGGAACACCCAGAAGAGCACTGCTCCACAGACAAGGCAGCCCCACGGGACCAGCTTGGCCCAGTTTAGGGGAGAAGAGGAGCCCTACCTGGATCAGAGGGAATCCATGCTTCTGAAGAGGGTTTGAGCTTGAGAGCTGTGACTCTGATTTCAGTCACTTCTGAAATGCATAAGGATTCCTACGTGGGACCTAAGAAGATAGAAGGCTGAGGGCAAACAGAAGATGTCTTGCTAACAAGCAGCAGCACGGCAGAAGGGGCCTTTCACAGCCCCAAACAAGAGGGAGCTCTTTCTCCACAGACCATGGGCTGCATCTCTGGGGATGACCCCCAGAAATCCTTGGGGGACCAAGATCTTCCCTGGACAAACAGAAGCAAGAGCCACTGAGTTGTGGGTTCTTCGCTGTTAATGGGCCTCCCTCTAGACTTGTAGCTTGGGGAAACTTGGATCCCAGGGGTAAATAATTATCCCTGAAGAGTCTATGTAAATAAAATCACAACACATTCATTTATGAATTGTTGTGTGTTATGGACCTGAACCTCTATTCGGTTTTTGAGATACCCAAAGGAAAATGAGAGAACATGCTATTCACTCGAGTGATGGATTACCATGTACTTATCAGAGAACCAAAGGATCCCGTTCAGATACATAGCCACCCTCTTGAAGATAAGAAAATTCTGGAGGCTAAAGCAGGACACCAGACATCAGAAGTCTCACTGGTATTTCTTGTCCCCTCATGTGCTCTCAGGTGACTTGGAAACTCACTTAACCTCCCTGGTTCAGAGTAGTTGGGAAAATAGATCTACAAGAAATTTTTCAGGGGATGACTTCAACATTTTCTACAAATTCAGTGATGCTCGAATAGTGTGAGGCCGGAAGTTAGAATTCATTAGTGGACATGAACTTAGCACAAACCAGGTCTCTCAGGTTGAGACCTGGTTCTGCTGCCGCCTCTTCCAAGTGCCTGTGGGTTTTTGGGTAAAGCTCTTATATAGTGCTTATGAAACAAAAACAGAACTGCCTCTGTCAGGGTCCTGCAGTGTAAGGTGCATGGTTTTGAGACCTCTAAAACGGTCACGTGGCAAAATGCTCGCGAGCCACTCTTTTCAAGTAGCTTTTTGATGTGGAGCCAAAGGCACAGCAGCTTGCAGGATATGCACATGTGCTGGTCCCCAGGGCACCGCTGTCCTCCTTGGTGCATGTCCCAGGGAGCAGCAGAGAAAGATTCAGAATTCCATGGGCAGGCTTTGAACTGAGCCAAACTGTGCACCCAAATCAGCCCAAGCTGCTCTCTCCAACTAAAAGCCAAACGAAACCTGAATGCTAGTTTTCAAAGTTCATCGCTAATCAAACCAGAGATTTTTCCCAAAGCCCAGCAAAAAAAGCCCTAGTTTGAAAAAAATAACTGGACCTGTATAAATTTTTTTAAATGAAAATAAAAGCCCTGAAATGGAATAAAAATAAAACATAAAAGCGCTCTCCAAATTGGATGGTTGCTTTACTTGGTTCCAGTGTCTGGTAAATATAAGGTCATAGTCTATGCATGTTACACTGTAGAATTCAGCCAGAGAAAGCCTGCATCTTATAATAATAGCTATCTTCTAGCATATGTAACTGAGGCTATAATTCATTCAGTCCTCCCAATACCTCTGAGACAGGTTCCACTTTTGTCCCTGTCTAACAGAGTAGGACTCGAGGGTCCAGGGAGGCAAGGAATTAGCCCTGGACCAGCTGCACCGCTGGAGCTCGGATGTGCTCGCTTCCCTGTACCTCCCCTCGTGCCAGAGGCAGACTGGAACTATCCAAGTGGAACCATCACAGAGCAAGGGGCTCCTTAGCAAGAGCAGTGGCATGGAGGAAGCTTTCATCCTATGTGCAATATGAAATGACATTTTTATGACCCAGTCATTGATGTAGGTTTTTTTTTTTTTTTTTTTTTTTTTGTAATTAAGCAGCTCAGGAAATAGCTCCTTATAATTCTGTAGCACATATTTAAACAGATTTGGCACATTGCAAGACCCCTAGGCCCCCATGAGCAGGGCCATAGGCCCGACTCTCGAGCTCCTGGAAATTCAAAATGTGCTGCTCCACCTCTGCTTCACCCTGCTCCTTCTGCCAGCTGTCTCTGGCTATCATTGCCTACCCATACCCCGCCTCTCCAGAAGGAGGCTTAAGGAGAACTATCCTTTGGTTATCCTTACAGTTGCCTTAGGCAATGCCCTTCAGAACTTTCTAGTTCCATCTAGCTGCCTGTGGGTTCTACCTGAGCCCAGGAGCCCCTCCCAGAGGACAACTCAGGTGCGGTGCCTCAACCCTTTGGCCCGGTGGAGCCTCTGATAGTACCTAGCCCTGAGGAACTCAGAGCACATCCCCAACCGTGAACTCCAAGGCCACACCCCTGGGGGGGCCAATAACTCTTCTACGTTATTCACCGTGGAAAAATAGGATTCTTTGGCGAGGCAGGTGGATAGGGGTGAGCAGAACTATTTCTGTGCACACATGAGCCCAGGACCTCCAGAAATACCTGGGTGAGGAGGATGAGGTCCTACACTCATACTGTTAGGGACTTGGAACAAAGTTGGATATTAATGTTGGTGGGGCTGTATTTGTACCCTGTATTTGTGGGTGGGGAGTAAACTGTTGTAACAAATAGAACCGATACACGTTTATTTCTTACTCACATAAATAATTCTGGGCAGGTGTTCAGAAAGGCAGGGTGATTCTCCTCCCTGTCATTCAGGGACCCAGGCCCCTACTATCTCAGGGCTCTGTCATCCTCTAGAGCACTGTTCATCACAGTTGCTGGAAGGACAAAACTGTGGTGGATCATACATGGGAGACCATGACCAGACCAGGAAGTAGGATGCCACTTCATCTCACATTCCAATGGATAAAACTCAACCATGTGACACATCTTCTCAGCAAGGGAAACTGGGAAATGGATTTGGTTGTGCGCCTAGGAAGAATGGGAAAGAGGATTTTGCTGAGCAACTGTCACACTTACAGATTGGTGAGAACTCCTCCAACTATTTGAAGTTACTTGATAAAGAATCTAAGGAAAAACAAAAGGAAATCAAGAGAGACAGATTTAAAAACTATTATTGACCACAATGAACTAAATAAATGTGAAGTTGTAGGTTAAAGTAGCTAGCCCATCTTAAAGAATCCATCTGATCCCAAGAAAGTCATCCTAAATCTTTCATACATAAATTGTGAATCACTGCTTTGTGTGTAATAATTGACTATTAAAGATAAATTCCCACTCATAGGGGAAAGACAAGCTGAATCTTGGGTATATCCATTTCTCTAATAACAGTATTCTCAGTCAGTAGGTAATAACCCAAAAATGCTTAGATTAAATGGAAAAAACAGGACAGAAAGCTATAGATACAGTATGATGACTGCTGTGTAAGAATACGCCACCACCACCACCAAAATTCTGCACAGAGCAAAGGCCAGAATAAATGCATCAAAATAGCAGGAGTTGGGGCGTCTGGGTGGCTCAGTCAGTTGAGTGTCCAACTCTTGATTTCGGCCCAGGTCATGACCTCAGGGTCATGAGATCAAGCCCTGCCTCAGGCTCTGTGCTCCGTGGGGAGGCTGCTTGAGATTATCTCTCTCTCCTCTCCCTCTGCCCCTCCCCTGCTCATGTGTGCACACAGTCTCTCTCTCCAAAATAAATCAATCTTTAAAAAATACAGCAAGAGTTATCTTTACGTTAGGGAACTCTAGGAGATTTGTTCTTCCTAGATCTAAATTTTCCATAATGTTTAAAAGTTTCCAGGAGAGCTTGCATTGTTGTGTAATAGGGATAGGTTATGGCAGAGAGACTCAAATACCCTAAGAGCCCCCCTCTGCCCTCCCAGGTCCTAAACCAGACCTTCCCCTAGTGTTCTTTTACTCCTCTTCATGCTCCAGAGGACCAGTCTGGATTTAATGTCTCTGCGCTGTCCCCCCGGTGCCATGGAAAGTTCATGCTCTCCAATTTACGTATCACTGGCCCGGTAGGTGTCCCAGGGCCCTCATCTTCCTGTCAGGAAAGAGGGGAGAGGCCCTTGCTCATGGGACCCCCATGGCAGGGTTTCCTGGGCTAGGACAGTCCAGAGTTATAGTTGGGTTTTTTCATTATCGGGTTTGTTCGTGAACTCCAGCCCTGCTCCTATCAGCCCTTCTTCACCAGCAAAGTCCTTGCCAGGATCCGGTGTTAACTCATGTGCTGTGTGTTAGTGTATGCGCGCACACATGCCAGTCTTCATCCTTGTGTTAACAAGGGTCAGAGACCGAACATCAGATCTACAGCCAGAAAACTTTCTATTTCCTACTCTAATTCGTGGCTAACTTACATTAAGCTCTTGGGGTTTTGGATCATTATCTATGAACAAATAGGAGAAGACGTTTAAGCTGAGAGATTCAAAGGCAGCAGGAGAGGGGACCAGTGGTGTGTGTCTGTGAGGGGCTTGAAATGGGTGCAGGTGTCTGGAACGGGATTGTGTAGCTGGACTCCAGGGACGATGGAGTGGAGTGCAGAGGGGAACATGAAAGGGAGCTGAGGGAGGCAAGAGTTGGCTCGCACAGCGTCCTAAAGGTCACAGTGAGAGTTTGTATTTAATTTTAACTACAGTAGGAAGCCACTAAGTTTTATGCAGAGAAATACATAAAATGCATCATGATCTGAATTCCATTTTGAGAAGAAAATGGTCCCTGGGGCACCTGTATGGAGGATGGAGGGGCGGAAGGACAGGAGGAACAGTGAGTGGGAACAGTGGAGATCATCTTGGAGGTGATTAAGGTTGTCCACACAGAAGATGCTGGTGGCCTGGAGGGGGACAGCGGCAGTATATGGATTCTACCTAAACCTCCGAGGCTCCTGTTGGACCAGATCTAAGGAATGAGAAAGAAGGAACGATCAAGGAAGAACCTGAGATTTCCAGCTTGAGTAGATGCCACTGCCCCTGACCAAACTAAGGATATCAAGATAGAAACAGAGTCCCATTTCAGAAGTGTTAAGTGTGAACTAATAATTAATGCCTTTGATTTTCTGGGAATGACCACAGTCGGGTCTGTGATTGAATATCTGAAATTTTCAGTAGAACATTACATTCAGGACAAACTGATCCCCTGTCACTTTTCATGTTGGTGTCATTTTCAGAATACTGTGTCCTAAACTGGAAAGCAGGTTCCTCCTTAGAATGATGAAGATAGCTATGTGGCGGTGGTATTCACAGGTTCAGATCGGTTATGGAAAGACTAACACCCCCACAGGGCAGACTGGAGAACAAGGGACAGCAGCCGCTCTTGAGAATCCTGCAGAGTCACCCTGCAGACGTGCAACTAGCATGACCATGCGTGTAGGAAGGGTGAGGACAGGCCTGGGGGCCACCACTGGGACCAGTCATTGTCTCCAGCTCCGTGCCCATTTTTGAGCTCAGCAAAACCCCAAATGCATTTGGTCCCCAAACTCCCTTTCTTCTGCATGGAAGTCCCAACATATTTCAGGGAAATCTGTAACCGATTTGTGAACAATCTGCCTACCCTGGAGCAACTTTGTCACAAAATATAGTATTTTCGCATTCTTGTTGAAACCACTGATGTGTGCCCCTGCCCCACTCCCCCCCACCCCCCACTCAGCACACGCCCACCCCACCAATCAGGGCCTCTTTCCACACATGTAACTGTTGCAGAATGGATGCCAAACCCAGCAACTGGTTATCTCCAAAATAATTTCCATCTTCCATGGGGCCATGTGCTCCAGGGGAGTAGTTAGGAGAAGATATACTGTAAATTAGAACAGCTTATTTTCAGAAGCCACGTTTTAGAAACTCGATAGCAGCTCTGTGTTCTTGATAACCGTGCTCCTTGGAGGGCTGCACACACGTCTCTGTTGATGCTGGACTGGACGCTCCCGGATTAGCTAGTTGGATCAGTCAAGTGGCTCAAGCCCCATTCCTTGTATTTGGGATCATGGAAACCCCAAAGGCTACCCCCCTACCCCTTCCCTCTGGGTTGAAATTCTGTGTATTGCAGATAAATTTTATCCATCTGTTTCTGATTCATTTACCCCAACTCATCATGATATTTGTTTTGCAAGAGATATTCAGCAACGAAAAGTTATTTTCACATTCTTCATAGAGAAAGACTTATGTCTTCTCATATACAAAAAGAATGTCTGCTCTTGCAAAAAAAAAAAAAATACCAGAGTCCCTAAAATACAGACAGTAGAGAAGCCCAGATGGCGAGAATAGAGGTTCCAAATCTAGCTATATGTCCAGCCCTAATTTTTGCTAAATTCTAGTTGTCGAGGAGTCCGGAGGGGACCCACTCCTATGACATTCTGGGCTTCGTTGCTGGGATGAGGGTGGGGGAGGGGGAAAGGAGAGGGAAGACACTTCCTGAGCCACCACCCTGGAGTCAAGAGCTTTGGGAAGCTATGGGAAGCAGAGGGAAGCAGGAGGCAGCAGAGGGGCCGAAGTGGCAGCGTGGGGTAAGGGGGCTCCTGCCGGCTGGGACAACAGTGCCAGCCGAAGGACAGTCTGTGCAGATCCCATCCCCGACCCCACAGAAATAGATGCTGCGAGACAGTTGCCGCAACTGTGACAAACCCCCACCTCATTTCCGAAAGGGTGGGAGCCCGCTCCCAGTAGCTGCTCCCGACCCCACGATACCGGCGGGGCATCGGAAGGGCCAGCTCTCTGCCCAGCCAGGCCTCCTCCTCGGCGGTGGGACCGCCAGAGAAAGGAGGCGCACCCGTCCCTCCGGCCAGACGCGGGACCGGCTCCGGCGGCTTGTCATTTCCGCGGCGGTAATGAGGTTTCTTTGTGACCCTCATTTTCTATGGCCCATCTCCCTCTGGCCGCAGCCACCACAGGGGGACGAGGGTCCGGCTCCCGTTACCACCAGCATGTCTGGCAGGCCCGGGCTGAGGCGCAGGGAAACACTGAAGCACCGGCAGAGGCAGGCGCCATCTGGGACCAATTAGAGGCTGACTTTTATCCTGAGGTCTCTATAAACCATCCATCAGGGAGGCAAAAAGAAAAAAGCACAACCTTCTTTCCCTTTTTATTTATTTATTCTCTGCTTTGTTTATAGTGACAGTGGTCAGTTTCCCTGAAAGGAAATCACTGAAAATTACAGGGTGTTCGGTTGGGCTTTTTAAAAATTAATTTCCTCTATTTTTGTATGAATTTGATTTGCTCTCATTCCCTTCCACTAACTCATGCTCAGTGAAAAATCTCTTTTGATTTGTTCTTAATGTGGAAAATGTTGGCAGTTCCACATGGCAATTGGAAACAATCCGAGGAGCACAGACCAGGTAGAGCTTTCCGCTGGCTTCCCAGAGTGAGGAGATCGTCTCTCAGAGCAGAGGCCGGGGACAGAGCCCCTCACTCGGCCTTTGCCCCAGGGCCAAGAAGCCTCCTCCTGCTCCTCCTTGAGCCTCCCCCACCCCACCCCAGTCAGCACCTCGCCCAGAGGCTTGCTCTTTCTCCCCCTCGCAGCTCCCTTCTCTTTCTAGTCACATTAGCCTTTCAAAAGAATATCCCCCATTAAAGACCCAGTTCTCTTGCAAGGTATCTACTGTTGTCCCCCAACTGGAAGTTCACTCTTCTGAAACTACCTCAAGATGCTGCCTCCTGGGCAGGGATGGGTTCTACAGGCTAAAAGTAAGAGGTCTCCAGGATGTCAAACAGGTCCTTGCATTTTCTTTCCTCACAAAAACCAAGCTCTCAGGTGTTGGGCATTAGAAGAGGTAGGGGTTCAAAGACAGGGGCCAGGACCTGGGCAAGAGCTCCTAAGGGAGGTTCAGGAAACCTGGTTCTAGACCCAGTTCTGCCATTTACTGGCCGGGTGACCTTGGACAGGTTACTTTACCTCCCAAAGCTTCAATTTCCTTAAGGAACGTGATTACCGTTGTCAATGAACCTTCTATGTACGGAGGC
This sequence comes from Potos flavus, assembly GCA_028534135.1. NCBI lineage: Eukaryota > Metazoa > Chordata > Mammalia > Carnivora > Procyonidae > Potos > Potos flavus. Next base: position 11,803 of record JAPYYM010002817.1, read on the forward strand.
TGCCCTGTGCCAACTTGGTGCTAAGCTCTTTA
>JAPYYM010002818.1:0-11834 GCA_028534135.1 Potos flavus
TGAGACAAGGGTTCAAGGGCAAGTAGTTTACTGGGAGGTGCAGGTGACGCCGGTAGAGAAGGGGGACATGATATGGGGAAGGGGTGGAAGTGGACACAGGGTGTGTGGTCACTCCAGCCACTACAGTGGTGCCTGGGCACAATCGCACGGGGAGACCCTGGGAAACCCAAGTCTGCAGAACCCAGGTCTTGGAGTCATGCGACACAAGGAACAGGGAGCCCCCGGGTATTTATATACCAACTTCTGCGAGTCACTGAATGAGAGCTGCTCCTGGGGGATTAGTCATGCCTGGTCCTTCCAGCCTACTGTGCTTGCAGGCAAAGTGGCCCTGCTGGGGGGGGGGGGGGGAATGCCCTCAGGCACAGGGTCCGAGGGCTGGCAGTTGACAGCTGTCCCACTCCGAAAGATCCAGAATTATAGAGGGACACTGACCATACCCGCGACAGATTTAAATGTATGAAAACACAGTGTGGAAATAAATCAAAAAAGCTGTAACTCTTGGGGTCTGGGCAGCTCACTAGACGTGACCTTGGGGAAGGAGCATCTTCCCTTAAGCCTCGAGGAGCCACGGAGACTTTGGCAAATCTACAGAAAGCGGGGAGCGGGGGGCATTGGCTCTGGTGAACGGGTACAGAGGACAGCAGGACTCCACTGTCCAGGTGGCCTCATTTATGTGACACTAAGTCCCCTGCCCCCACCACCGTCTGATGACAGCCTGGAGACCTCCCAGAACAGGGGGAGGGGTAGACCCTATGTCACGTTATGTTTGGCTCTCCTTCCCTGCAGGTTGTAGCCAGCAAACAAGAGGACCCCTTCAGGGACCAGCATCGACCACCCCGAGGGGCCTCGGAAAATGCTAGGCTCCCTGCTAGTTTAGCAATTAGCCATTGAACTTTAGAAGGTCAGGAACATGACACTTATTTCATAGTCACAGAACGGTAAGTTCTGTGGATTTAGGTCACACACACACGCACACACACACACTCGCTCTTACAAAGACCAATTATTCACTGGAAAATAAGAGTCTGCTGTCAACATTCAAATATTTTTGGAAGGTTTTGCTTTTTTCTGGCTGTGCTTTAAGTGAAGTCGTGCTTCTTCCACCAGTTGTAGGCTCTGGGGTGAAGTCACCCGGAGCTCATGCATAGTTAAGCAGCAACACCCACCTGGGGGCTTTATTTAGACACACCCCAGATCTCATATCATCGCTTTCTGGAACCACCTTGGGAAGTTTCAGAACTACAGCCTGGGGAAAAGGAAAAAGGCTCAGAGTTCAAACACATTCCTGACCCATTTGCTCCTCCTTCTAAAGTATGTGATTGAAAGCTCCTTTGTGATTCACCCCCACCCCCTTCTCTCCCCCATCCCCAGCCCCCCACTCCTCACCCCTCCCCCATCCTCTGGCTGGCAGGCCAGGAAGAAGAGCCCAGGACCTGGAGTCAGATAGATTGAGTTCCATGGGTCAGCCTTGGGCAAGTGCCTAGTCTCAATGTTCCCATCTGCGAAGTGGGTGCAATATTGCCAACCCTGGCCCTCCAGAGACACGTGTAACGTCACGGGTGCTGAATGAGGGCTCCTTCCTTTCTTGTGACTTGAGTTCTCTCTCCGCTCTCAGTCCTCCTCTCCCTCCCTCTCCATGCTGATTGTAGCAGGGTGAGTTGTGACCCAGATGTTTCTGTTGATGTGGGGAGTGCCTGGAAATATGGTGTGATAGTCCATCCATAATCATCATAAAGCATCATCGACTTACTACACCTACGACTATATGAGGAAACTCCCATTGATCATTTTGAAAGTGACAACCTGAGCCTCTGGCGAAGCCCATCTGCTTGTTCCCACCTTCATTTTGTCCCTCACCCCCTACAGAAGCCATCCAGTCTGCACTTGCGGCCCAGGGATGCTGGGCCCCATTTTCTGCTTCAGATGATCACCCAGCCAACTTCCGTGGAAAAGACGGAAAGCACAATGATTTTACTGTATTGGTTTCCAGCAAAAAGGAAACAATTTAAAAAGAATAGAGAGCATTTGTCTTTTATTTCCATTATAGATGTAACACATGGTCATTAAAGAAAATTCAGAAAACAGAAAAACTAGACAAAGAAACTCTTATGCATGAACATTTTGACGTACTGCCTTCCATTTTTTTCCAAGCATGGCTTTGTTTTGTTCTTAATTTAAAGAGCCGTGTTCTTGCGGTGTGTTTATATCTATGTGGCTAGGTAGATCCTTTTCATTATTTACAAAAGCAATTCATGCTCATTGTGCAAAATTCAAAACATACCCAAGAGTACAGAGTAAAATGTTAGCTCTCTGTTTGTCAAGCCCCTGCCCTGATTCCATGCTCCCCACCCCTTGCCGCCCTCCAGGCAAACATGATTAACAAGTTGGTATGTAGCTTTCCAGACGTATCCCTATGCGTTTACACACGCGCACGCACACACACACAGGATAGGGGTTAAATGTAAACATATCGCTCTAGAGCTCATTTTTATTCCCTTCGGTGTATATGTTAGATATTTTTCTGTGTTAGTGCCTAGATCTGCCTCATTATTTTTTTAACAATTGTCTTCATGTTGTATATTTCACCGTCAGAAGATGTAACGGTGAACATCCCCCTGCGTCTATCTTCGCGTGGGTGTTAGAGCATTTATAGGATGCCTCCTTAAAGTGCAATTTCTGGGTCAGAGTGTATGTGTTTTTTTAAAAAAATTCAGATTCGAAGGGTGAATTGAGGGAAACCGGAGGGGGAGATGAACCAGGAGAGACTGTGGACTCTGAGCAACAAACTGAGGGTTTTGGAGGGGTGTGGGGTGGGGGGTTGGCTGAGCCTGGTGGTGGGTGTTGAGGAGGGCACGTATTGCATGGAGCACTGGGTGTGGTACGTGAACAATGAATCTTGGAACACTGAAAAAATAAAATAAAATAAATTAATTTAAAAAAATTCAGATTCCGCCAGAGTACATTCCAAAAAAGCAGTGCCGATTTAACGGGTTTTTTTTTTTTTAAGATTTTATTTATTTATTTGACGGAGAGAGATCACAAGTAGGCAGAGAGGCAGGCAGAGAGAGAGGGGGAAGCAGGCTCCCCGCTGAGCAGAGAGCCCGATGTGGGGCTCGATCCCAGGACCTTGAGATCATGAGCCGAACGCAGAGGCTTTAACCCACTGAGCCACCCAGGCACCCCCCAATTTAATGTTTTTCATCAATCATGTAGGAAACCAGCTATTTTCCTACATCATCCCCAAATTCAAATTTTGCTGTTTTTGTCCATCTCAGCAAGTGAAAAATAACACCTCATTCTCCTTTTGAAGGCCATTCCTCCAGTTAGTAGTAGTTGATCATCTTTTCATGTGTTTATGGTCATTTTCATTTTATTTTATGAATTAACCTATTTCTATCCTTGACTCATTTTTCTGTTGCGTTGTCTGTGTTTTTTCCTATCGATTTTTAGGAGCTCTTGTATATTTTGAATAGTACTACTGCGTCTGGGTCTTAGTCCGTTCGGGATGCTACAACAAAAATGCCACGGTCTGGGTGGCTTATAAACAACAGAAATTTACTTCTCACCCTTCTGGAGGCTGAGAGTTCCAAGGTCAAGGTGTCAGCAGTCTCGGGTTCTGGTGAGGACCCACTTCCTGGGTCCGAGCTGGCAGCCCTTTGCTGTGTTGTCAAGGCAGAAGGGAACTCTCTGGGACCATTTCTATAACGAATCCTATCACAAGGGCTCCACCCTCATGACCTAACCACCTGCCCAAGGCCCGATCTCTTAGTACCATCCCATTGGGGTCAGGTCTCAACATATGAATTCAGGGGCAGGCTGGGAGGGGGTACACAAACATGCAGTCTATAGCAGTCTGTCCTGTACGTTGGAAGAGTTTTCTATCAGCCGGTAACTTGTCTTGTTTCCTTCTTCCTCACAGCACACATTTTATCTGTATGGGACCAAACCAGTGGATCTTTTTCTTTGTGACTCCCAAGTCTTATGTCTTGGCTAGGAATCTTCCCATGGAGGTTATAAAAATAGTCTTTTCTATGTCTTCTATAACTCTCAGGATTTCCTATTTTACAATTAGCCCTGGAAGCTGTCTGAATTATGTTTTGTGCCAGATGCGGGATATAGATCTAACTTCGAGTTCCAAATGAATAATGAATTGTCCTCAAACCTGTCCTTTCCGATTTGAAATGGCCCTTTTGTCATAAACTGAGCTCACATCTATCCATGGTTCTGCATCTGGATTTTTTTTCTTGTATTTCATTTAAATTCTCTTTCTGTGCCAGAATCACATATTTTCAATGACCATAGCTTTTTAGCACTCCCCCATTATTATTTTTAAGACATTTTGTTGGCAATTCTTGTGCATTTACTTTTCCAGATAAATTTCAGAATAAGGTTTTCGGACTTCTTCAAGAAATTCCATCATGATTTTGCTTAGGATTTGTAGGTTAATTTGGAGAGAACTGACATTTTTACAATGGTGAACCTTCCTATATAGGACCACGGTATGCCTCTCATTTTTCAGACCTTTGTTTATGTTCTTTAATAAAACTTTATGGTTTTCATCATTTAGGCCTAGTAAATTTCTTGTTAGGTTTTATTCTAGGTAATTTTATGCTTTTTATTATTGTGAACAGTGTCATTTTGCCATTGCACTTTCTAGTTGTTGATTGCTGGCAAATGGGAAAACCAATTGATTTTTGTACATTCCTCTTGTAACTGACCATCTTACCGAACTTTCTCATTGGATTTTATAGTTTTAACGTTGATTATTTTAGATTTTCTAAGTTAGACAATCCTATGAACTGTAAGTAATGTAATTTTGTTTCTTCCTTTCCAGTATGTATGCTGGTTAGGTTTTTGTTTTTGTTTTTGTTTTTGTTTTTGTTTTTGTTTTTGTTTTTGTTTGGGGCGGGAAGTTGGGAGTCTTTTTGGGTTTCTTACATGACTAGTGCCCACAGAACTGTATTAAAGAGAAATGAAGGTTTAGCGGCCTCATGATTTCCGCAAAGGAGAGACTTACAGGCAAGCATGGCTTTTACTAAATTCTGTGTCACGGATTAATAAAAATCACACAATTTCTAAAGATGTTTTTATTCCCACTTTATATAAGACTGAGAAATCACGTAGTGTCCACATTAAGTGATGCTACTATTTTTTAAAATCTGGAAGGATTTAGAAGGGACTAAATGGAGATCAGAGTGAAAAGGAACAAAAAAATGCATCACTAGATGACGCGTTGGGTCATTTCAGATCCTAATTATTCTGCACGTACACCTTTGGCATTTTCCGTGTTATTATAAACCCCCGGCCCCAAAATATTCCATGAGGTGGAGATATCACAACTTACTTAACCGTTCCTTTCTCCGTGGATGGTTAGGTCGTATCCAGTTCGTGTTATAAATATTGCTGTGAAGAACATTATTGTGTGTAAAGTCTGGTTTTTTCCTCTCTGAATTTATGATTATTTCTTTAGGAGCGATTCCCAGAATGAATATTTTTTAAGACTCTTGATTCTTATTGCCAAATTGCTTTCTAAAAGCATTCGATCATTTTACCCTGCCACGAGCAGTATGTGAATGCCTGAAGAAATGGGGCTTTCAAAATTAAGATTATGAAATATGTTGTAGAGGAAAGGAAATGGGCTTTGGATCCTGGTTCCTCCACTGAAAAACTGGTCGGATTGAAAAAACAAAAACAAAAACAAAAAAAATCGCTCTGGAGCCTCTGTCTCCCTATCTGGAAAATGTGAGGCCAACTCTGCAGTCATGGTCAAGGCTGAATGAGGACAAACGGGTGATGGCACTTGGCACAAATTAACTATAAACGAACGGGTGTCGTCTTCCCTTTATTTGAACTATTTTCGGAGATTTTTCTTTCCTAACCGGCTTTGGAGACTTCCCCAGAAAAGCATGCTTGCTGCAATGAGGAGTGACTTCTGTGTCTTAGCTGAGGTCTGTCTGCCTCGGGGGATGCCCTTGACTGCTGCTGGCCACTGGTCCCAGCCCTGAGCTCCAGGACCTGTTTCGTGGAAGACGCTCCCATAGGCTGCCTGCCGGGCCCCGCTCTGTGGTCAGGCCACTCATGAGCCTCACAAGCATGGGGATGGGAGAGAGTGGCGAGGCCAGCATTCCCAGTGGAAACCGTGGCCAAGGGCTGCCACGTCTTCTCTCCCGACTCACTGACTGGATTCTCCCCTTCACAGACATTGCACCGAGTGGGGCAGTCATCATCTGCTCACATTTACTGGCTGCCAAATCTCGCCAGTTCTACCCCTGTGATGTCTTTGCAGTTTGTCCCTTTCCCTGCAACCCCGGAACCCCCCTTGTCATGCGGGCTCTCACACCTGGAAGGCTGAAGCACCCTCCCGTATCTCTCCCTCCCGTCCATCCTCTTATTCCAGCCCAGTGTGGTCCTACTAAAAGCCTGGGTCCAGCCTCATTGCCATTTCACTGCTGAACACCTTCAGTGGTTGCTGTCACCCGCAGAGAATAATAGTTCTGACTCTTAGCTTAGCATCTGGGGCCCTCCAGCCGGCTATCACTCCTCGGCTGTACATTCTACGCATGCCTTCGTTTATTCAAGAATCATCTATTACGTGTCAAGGGCCAGGCTAAGCGGCGGAGTTATACCTGTGATGTGTTTCAAGCTAACCAGTCCAGACCAAGAATCATATGGGCTCTCACGCTTCCTGCACTCTTTTTAGGCACTTGGTACTGCGCTGAGCACTCTGTATGCATCACTTGTCTTAACCCTTTCGCTAACCCTGTGAGGCAGGTATGATTTTCATTTCCCCTTTACAAGTGAGGACACTGAGGCTTGGGTACTGGCTGCTTCCCAGCAGAGTCAAGTCCTCTGTCGCTGGAGCCCATGCTCTCAGCCACCCATCAATCCCAATTTCTTTTGTCTGTATTATGCCTGAGAATTCACGTTAGACTGAATGGTGGCATCCTCTCTACATACATATCTTGTAAGAAATATGGGCAGAGGGGCACCTGGGTGGCTTAGTCGGTTAAGCGTCTGCCTTTGGCTCAGGTCACAATCCCAGGATCCTGGGATCGAGCCCTGCATTGGGCTCTCCGCTCAGTGAGGAGTCTTCTTGTCCCTCCCCCTCTGCCCCTCATCCCTGCTTGGGCTCTCTCTCTCTCTCTCTTTCACTCTGCTCTCTCTCTCTCTCTCAAATAAATAAAGAATTAAAATCTTAAAAAAAAAAGAAGAAGAAGAAGAAGAGGGGTGCCTGGATGTCTTAGTTGTTGGGCGTCTGCCTTCGGCTCAGGTCATGTTCCCAGGGTCCTGGGATCGAGCCCCAAGTCGGGATGCCTGCTCAATGGGAAGCCTGCTTCTCCCTCTCCCACTCGCCCTGCTTGTGTTCCCTCTCTCGATGTCTCTCTCTCTCTCTGTCAAATAAATAAATAAAATCTTTAAAAAAAAAAAAAAAGAAAAGAAAGAAAAAAAGAAATATGGGCAGAGACCTTACAATTCTAATTAGCAGAATGACAAAACCTGCCACCGACCGGAGACTAGCACAAGGACCTGGGCAAATTCTCTACCGTCTAAGTGCTCCAGGGCTGACCACAAGATTTCCTGACTTGAACTCCAGTTCCTGGCACCCCAGTTCCTGCCTCCTCCTAGTGCCCCCACACCCAGGTTAGTTATGATTTCCCAAGAGGTATCTCTGCCTTCCTCTCTGGACCTCCCATAACCAGCCCTTACAGGATGCATGCCGGCCATTCAATAACCACTCCGAATTAAATTGGATTAAATTGAACCAAATTGAATTCAGGAGCAGATATTCCCCAGCAGTGGCTGGGATTTAAGTTCATTGTCATCCTAATCATCTTGTTGTAGATAACATTGCCTCCTCCATAAGCCAAGCTAAGCACTTAGGTGTTTGACGATAGTATATCTTAAGGGGTTTCTGTTCGGGCAGGGTGGCTCTTTCAGCATATACCATTGGAAAGAGATCTGAGTTGGGTGTGTTCTTTGATACGGTCCTCTGATATGTCTCGGAAGTGGCACAGTCTGGGCTTAAGAATCATCTGTACCTCTTGCCCTGCTGCATGACCTTGGGCAAGTTATTTAGCCTCTCTGAGCCTCTAGTTCCTCATCTGTCTCTGTCCCATGAGGCTATTGCAAGGATTAAAAAGAAACATTGAATATAAAGCTCTTACTATCAAGCTTTACATGCAAGGAAAGAGGCGCAAGGTATAGTAAGAGCTCATGGGTGTTGGAAATGATTGTAAGAATTGTTCTTCTATTCCTGTCTCTCCTCTCTGTGCTGAATTGCATGGATTGGGGCGGTGACAATAAGGAAAGGGCAGAGGGAGGTAATCAGAAGCATGGTCTTCAGGGAGATTGCTCAGCCCTGGGGCCTGGGAAGTACGGGGAGCTCTCTGGTATCCCGCCTAGAAAAGTAGCTGACAGGTGTGAAAAATGGAGACAGGATGAACCTAGAGAGGTAGGTGGAGGCCAGTTTATTTGCATTTAATTCCAGGGTCAATAGGGAGCCACCAAAAGGTTTATAGCAGGGAAGTGACACGATCGACTTTGCATTTTGGAAAGAGTTCTCTGGCTGCTGCTGGAGAACAGGATGGAGGGATGGATGCAGGCACAGACACCGACTGCTCTTTGTTGCTATAGCCCAGGTGAGAAATGATGAGACCTGAATGAACACAGATTCATGAGTGGAGGGGTGGGTTTAGGGGACAGGAAGAATATAGAAACACAGCAGCATCTGGCGAGTGATCCAGTGAAGCTGAGGGACAAAGGAGGAGGGAGAGGAGAGATAGGTCCCAGCTCTTGGCTTGAGTAGCTGGTGGATGGGCAGGAGGTGGCCAAGGGAGTGATGGCAGGTGACGTTTCGGAGGCCCATGGGACTTCTAAGGTGGATGGATTAAGGAGCTGGGGTTTGGGTGGGCTATGGGTTATAAATAGACATTTAGGAGCCATCAGCAGAAAATTGGGTGCAAGGAGAGAACTTACCCCAGGAGACAGCAGGGAAAGAGAGCGGCACACGAAGGAGAGAAGGCAAGAGGGTGAGTACACTGGTGGATGTGAGCACTCGCTCGGGGCCCCAGCTCCTCCAGAGGGCAGCTCTGGGCTTGGTTGCACTAACGTCCAGTGTATGGGGGGGGGAGGGGTGGAGAAACCTGGGCATTCTGCTGTCTGCTGTGTGTCTCCTGTGGTCACAGTGAGCGTCCGGCTCCCTGCCCGGCTTGGAGTGGGCCCTGAGTGTCCATCTGCTTGGCTGGCCCACGAGCCTCTGCCCTGTCCTGCCTCTCCCTCTCCCAAGGGCTGTTCCTCTCTATGAAAATTACAGAAATAAAGCCCCGATCTACCTGGCAGCACATTTCCTAGTCTCTTCCCCCTTCTACATTCTAAATCCCATAATACAGAGAGAACTATCTCTACTCTCTCTCTCAGAGGACGACATCCTGAAAATGGGCTCTTCTTCTCCGTTCAGAGGCATGTGTCCTCTTTGGGGCATCTCGCCTGGGGATTAGAGGGGCCCTTGATCGTGGAACCCCTGAGAAGCTTTGGAGTGTTCCCATATGTGTTAATGGCTTCCAACTTCTTGGCACCACAGATACTACTCTGAACTAAACAACAATAGGAGTTTCCAGATCCTACTCTCACGGAATGTGTCTCAGTAGATTAGAAATCTGTATTTCAAATACTCACCCTAGACCACTGTGATTCAGGAGGTCAGAGGGTACCTTTGAGAAACAGGATTCGGCAGAAGATGATCCCGAGGGGAGCCAGCATCTAACCACCACCCGCCGTTTGCCATACTGCTGACATTTCATTTAGTACTCACTATTCCTGAATAAGGTAAATGCATTCATTACGTATGGTCTAGGAGTAATTTGAGATCAGAGATGTTTAGCAACTTGCCCAGAGACACACAGCTTGTTACTACCAGAGTCAGAATTGGAGCCCCAGGTCTGTCTGACTCCAAAGCCTAAGACATTTATACTCCAGCACATCACCTACTGAGAAGGAAACGGCACCTGTTTTCAGGTAGTTAAATGTCCACAGAGGAAAGAAAGTCTGGTAATTGGCAGAAACAGAAACAATGGGTGTTTGCAAGATTCAAACTTTGACTCAGCACAAGATCTAACAGAATAGAGTAGCTTCCTGGGGTGACCACTGGAGTGTTAAGTAGGTGCTGGATAGACGCTCACTGGAGGTGGTGTGGACTTGTGGAGTAGGCTGCAATGTGACTGAGACATTGTCAGACTTGTGATGTCCACCAGACGGTGTTTCGATGAGATGACTCCCAGAGTAGGGTCCTCATATTTGCCCTAGACTTACTGCATCTGCAGCTGTGAAGGGAGGGAGAGAGGGAGAGGGGAAAGAAGTCAGTGCACGGTTCAACGGATAAGGATTGAGAGCTATGGATCCTGAATCTCTTATCCCTCACTGAGTCATGTCTTAATGATGAGAGAACTGAGAAGACATGCCTCATGTTGACTTGTTCTGGAAACCCAAGGCATTCATGAGGAATCCTCCCTGAATCCAACCTCACATGACCAGACAAGTTTTCATATGTGCCTTTCCTGCTAATGCCAGCCCAAAGCCTGGGTCAACAAGGCAGTCATGGCCTAGAGAAAGGTAGATAGGTTTCATTCTCTTCCGTCTGAACACTCTCAAGTGGGAAGTGGGGACATAGGCAGCTTTAGAGAGAGGACGGAATTCCACGTGTTATCTGCCAAACAACCTGCCCTTCGAAACTGTTTTATTAGACCATCCATCTTCAACAGAGTGCGTTTCAGCCCTCCAGACTTGATCACTTCTGGCCCCCCAATTCCCCTCTCCGCACTCTCCCCACCAAAGCTCTGCCATAGCCCTACGAAAACCGGTGCCCACATTCGACTCTCAACCTCCCGCTCTCGATCTGCTTAATCTCAGGCAGGTCATTGAGCCTCTTTGCTGGGAATATAAACTGGCACAACCCTTTTAGAATGTAGTTTGACAGTAGCGATTAAAATGTAAAAGATGCGTACCACGTTTAGGAATTTATTTCGAGGAGATAAAAATGACACACACAAGGATGTCCGCTGCAGTGTTATTTACGACAGTGGGGAAAGGAAACAATATATGTCCAATATTAATGGTTCGATAAACTGTGGTCATTTGGCTGCTAAAACATGCCGCAATTCATTTCAAAAGATTGGAAAACGTTCGAAGAAATTGAAAAATATTTAATATATGGTATTAAGTGAAAAAATTAACATACGAAACTGAATATGTAACATGTTTTACATGCATATATATATAGTAGTCATTAAAAAAGGGAAAAATGGGTGAATGGGGTGTTAATATATTTTTCAATATTCTTTTATATTTTCTAAAGGTTTTACGACAAGCCTATATTACTTTCTAGGTGCAGAAAAATCAGCATAAGTTAAAATATATTTTGATAGTTCCCACCACCTATTAGATGAAGAACAAACTTCTTAACAGAGGATTTTCATAATCTGACCCCACCCTAATGTAGCAGCTTCATCTTTTTTTTTTTAATTAACATATAATGTATTATTTGCCCCAGGTGTACAGGTCTGTGAATCATCAGGCTTACACATTTCACAGCACTCACCATAGCACACACCCTCCCCAATGTCCATAACCCAGCCACCCTATCCCTCCCTCCCCACCCCCCAGCAACCCTCAGTTTGTTTCCTGAGATTAAGAGTCTCTTATGATTTGTCTCCCTCCCGATCCCATCTTGTTTCATTTTTCCCTCTCTACCCCCCATGACTCCCACCCTGCCTCTCAAATTCTTCATATCAGAGAGATCATATGATAATTGTCTTTCTCTGATTGACTTATTTCATTTA
>JAPYYM010002819.1:0-11833 GCA_028534135.1 Potos flavus
AGAGAGAGAGATCACAAGTAGGCAGAGAGGCAGACGGGGAGGGGGGGAAGCAGACTCCCTGCTGAGCAGAGAGCCCGATGCGGGGCTCCATCCCAGGACCCTGAGATCATGACCTGAGCTGAAGGCAGAGGCTTTAACCCACTGAGCCACCCAGGTGCCCCAAGAGTAAAAGGATTTAAGGAAGCCTTCACAAGTGAAGAGAGTAGAAAAGAGCATTGCGGACAAGTCTATCTCTTGTCCACCTTTTTGTTTTTCCTTAATATTCCTTCTGCCCATGCCCTCCTCCCTCCTAATTAAGTATGCAAACCCTTTCCATACTTTAGTCCCAGTTTTAATTGCAACTCCTCCATATATCTTTTCTGGCCCCTCCAGCTGAGGTGAGCGCTTCTTAGTGGCTGAAGGATACATTCAGCAGTTCATAATCTGCAGTGTTGGGACTTCTCTCTTATCATGATCCTGATGTGCATTTAAATCTTTTATTCACATTATTTCATTAACAAACTGTCAAATTCCTTTAGAGCTGGGATTAGTTCATAAAGCCTTCTCTGTAGTAACTGCAGTGCTTTGATTTAAAAACTGTATATGAATTGGATTGGGGACAAGGCCAAGAAAAATGATGTAGGTGAACCTCAAATCTAGTTTGTGTGTTGGTGTCTTAGTGGAGGTTTACGTTTCAGGATTCAGTTCTATTTCAAATCTTTACAGTTTTCATCGGTTATTTTATAAATTAATTCTACATCTAGAATTTCTCTTTCCATTGCACTTAGTTTACTGCTTTCTTTGAATTAGAGCTTCCCTTTTATTGTGACTACTTTTTTTGCTTTTTAATTTTTTTTATTATGTCAGTCACCATACAGTACATCATTAGTTTTTGATGTAGTGTTTCATGATTCATTGTTTGCATGTAACACCCAGTGCCCCATGCAATATGTGCCCTCCTTAATACCCATCACCGAGCTCACCCATCCCTCCACCCACCTCCCCTCTGAAACCCTCACTTTGTTTCCCAGAGTCCATAGTCTCTCATGGTTCATCTTCCCCTCTGATTTCCTGCCCTTCATTTTTCCCTTCCTTCTCCTAATGTCCTCCATGCTTTTATTCCTAGCATACTATGGACATCTTAAGGTCACTGAATAAGTTCAATTTACATTTTATTTCCTATACTATATGGCCAGGTATCTTCTACTATTAGTCAGATGAAAATTGTCTGTTGAATTAAGTGGTACAATATATGTACTGAACAACAAAAAAATTATATCCAGGAACAGAATTATTGAATGCAGAGTTAAAATTTCATGATCATGTAGTAAACTTAATGAAGATTATAAAGATTTTTAATGGTTAGTGACACATTTTTTTTTTCAGATCTATTTCTCTATGCCACTTACCTAGCCAGGATTTGAAAATTTGACAAAGAAAATTTGTCGTGCTTTTTAATACCTATTTTCATATAGGTACACATATCCCTAAAGCAATAATGCTTCTATGAAGATGCTATTCAATTAATATCATTTGTAAGAACCATAAGCCATCCACCATTCTTCACTTTCCCTTTGCACTGGATCCACTTAAGAGCTTGTGACATAGGTCTTATAAGTACCTGCCATCTGTGGAGGTTCCAAGGAAGACGTAAGCGGCAGACACCAAGTGTTCCCACCCCTGAACCCCCCAGGCTAAAAATTTAGCAAGAATGAGACAGTAGATACTGAAAAGGAAGTGGTTACGGGACAGTGGAAAAATACAATACCAACGAAAAGGATGTGAGATTGAAGACAAGTTTTACCTAGAAAATACTTGTATGTGATGAGCTTATCTTAACATTTTGTTCATTTAAAATGCATTTCAGTAAGTAACCTCATCTTTATCTTCAGAAGAGTTCACACTGACGTGTGTTTCATAGCTTATAAAACACTTCCAGGTTAATTAGCTCTTTTAATATTTACTACAGTTCATAAGTGATAAAGTAGAGCCTTTAAAATATCATTTCCTTGTTCACTATCAGCTAGTTATTGCCTGGGCTAGTCTGGAGACCTACTTTTAAGTCAATGAAGAATTTCAATTTCCTAAAGAATGACTAAAAATCAATCTTCTCATTATTGTAAGTCCTGAATGAGTTTTCTGATTTAACATGCAAGGGTAAAAGCATTCCATTTTAGTGGGACTTTGCAAAAGGATTGCCCTTCACTTTGAACCTTGGTACTTTCCTTTCTTCTGTCTTAACTTGTTTTTGGTTTTATTAGATCCCCAAATCCCTTTTTTTCTGGGAGGGATTAAAAGACTAATAGTATTTTTAATCCAAATACATGAAGTACTAACCTTTAAAGGTCCATCCCGTAAAATGCTGATGTCTTTCTGCATGACCTTTTATGCTTGAACTCTAAGTCAACATACAGAGCAAGCCATCCAACTTGTTAATGTTACAAATCTCTTCTTTTCCAAAGGAGCACTGGCGCTCAAGGGAACACCACTGAAAAATCCTTTCCAGTTAGCCATTCAGAATGACCTGAGCAGAGACTAAGGGCACTTTACAGCTGTGTAGCTACACTCTGAATGCCATAAACTTCAAGGCCTTGCCATCAAATTCCGTTCATTATGTAACATTTATTTTTGCCTTCATTGAGTTTATAAATTACTTCAGTAACATTGTATCAAGTTGACTCCAGTGCATATTACAAGCAATGAGACAAACTTGCTGTGAGAGGTAAGAGAGAGAGCAAAATGTCAAGTCAGGGCCAGAATAAGCTCTAGAGTATACTGAAACCTATAAAGAAGAAGGGCCAGGCAGGAAATAATTAGATTCAGTATAACACAGCGCTGGAGGGTCAACCCAGGAATTGGTGTCATAATTGTACATACTTTTATAGGCACTTTAAGGCCCTGTAACTTTGTAATAGTGATTTCGCCGCCATCGTTGCTGATTTGTTCAGTGTTATGAATGCTATATCCCTTCTTAAGCACCATTGAAAAGCTAATATTCACATGTATAGTATACAGAAAAAAAAAAAGTTAAACACCTGTTTTAAGCTTGTGGGAAAACTGCTAGAGGGATGGGAGACTGGAATCTTCCTAACTTTAGAATTGTAGTATGTAGTATTTCATTTATAAGGTCAAAACTACTTGAATAAAGGATGAGCTTTGAAATATCTCTACAATAACAATATGTTACTGCTCCAATCCATTGATTCATTGCCATTTTATTGCCCATAGCATGAATTCTATGGCTTTGGTGATATGGCTTCCTGAATTTGAATTGTGGCAAACAAACAAACAAACAAAAAACAACTAAGTATGACCCAATATCCAATTTCTCTTCTTTCCTTCCAGTAGTAGACTCTGAATTTTAACTGGTAGCATGGTTGCCCAACCTAGAAACGGCTTTTCCCCACCTCTCTGGCAGCTTGGTGTGGCCATATGAAAAAGTTAAGCCAAAAACCGTGAGTGGTGATGTATACAACCTCTCCTTGCCTGACTTTCCTTTAGCTGGGGAATGTCAACAACTCAAGAAAACTTGAGAGCCATATTTTGAAGTTGGAAGACCCAGTGCACTGGCCCTGGACTGCTCACTTCAGAACTGTCTATGGAAGAGAAATAGGGACGCCTGCAGGGCTCAGTCAGTTAAGCATCTGCCTTCAACTCAGGTCATGATCCCAGGGTCCTGGGATCGAGTCCTACATCAGGTTCATTGCTCAGCAGGGAGCCTGTTTCTCCCTCTCTCTCTGCCTGTGGCTCTGCCTGCTTGTGCTCTCTCTCTGTCAAATAAATAAATCGAATCTTAAAAAGAGAGAGAAAAATAAACTCCCATTCTATTTAAGCTGCTGAATAACTGTTAAAGCAGCTTCATGTGTTCCTTAGCTAATACAGGGGTGCAGAGACTGTGATCATGAGGCTGAATACATTTCATTAGTCTAGAAAGGTATCAAAGGTACTGACCTCATCGACTTTATGTTCTAACCAACACGCCCCTCCCAGAATCGTGGACTTACAAGGCTGGAAGAAACCCAATGAAATGCCATAATTCACAAAACAGAATTAGGTTTAAGAGAATTAACTTTTCTGGGGATACATATCTTCTGCTAAAATAACGGATTCTTTGTTTTGAATGTCTCTGCAAAGCAAAAGTGAAACATTTGTAGGATAAAAAATTTCAAGTAAGTAATTATGCCATGTGCCACTGTCTTTTAAGTTTGAATTTATAAGAAACTACTTATTAACTAATAATTAAATTTAGGGTATGCTACTTCCAACTAGACATTGAAATCTGGATCAGGGCCTGCATGCTAAACAACTACTCACTATAGATTTGCTTGCTTGGAAATACGTAGATTAATATGTTTTTCATCTGATTCCTCTTCTCTTTACAATTAGAACTTTTATACTAACGTGTTCAGTTATATAGACCCCAAAAGCATATTTGTCCAGAATACTTGAGATGCAAATATTAAAAGAAGACTAAATCCTACA
The DNA here is from genome assembly GCA_028534135.1 of Potos flavus. Taxonomy (NCBI): domain Eukaryota; kingdom Metazoa; phylum Chordata; class Mammalia; order Carnivora; family Procyonidae; genus Potos; species Potos flavus. The sequence goes on from JAPYYM010002819.1 coordinate 4,462, forward strand.
TACATCAAAAGTCTTTTAAATGCATCCTTAATGATTATGGATTGACTTGTTCCCTGGTCTTCTGCTCTACCACTGGGTGCTGCACACAAGCAGAGTGAAACAAATGAGTATTCTTCACCTCTCTGAGCTTTGGTAAAGTCAGAAAAAGGTCTGGTCCTTGACCATCCTGGCTGCTCTCTGCCTAAATGACTTTTTGTGCTTGGCTTGTGTTAAATAGATTTCAATACTTTGATGTGTGTTCTTTTCTTGATGGTGACAAGCTGTGGAAATGGGATTTTATGTCTTTTATGGTTTCATTTACTAGGTAACTCCTAAGTATGGGGTTATGTTTCACATATATTAAGGGGTGAATGAAAAGCCTCTTGCTGATTAGACTCTCAGGTCTGTCAATAATGCCTTGGTTCCATCAGCAGCTGTTCATCACGTTTGAGTGAGAGTACCATTCTTTTTAATTCTTAAGAATCAAATCTTTCTCTAAAATAAATTGAAAATAAATTTCTAGTACTCAACTCATTCTCATCTCCCTGTTCAAAGCACATTTCAATTTGTTGTGATTAGTATCCTTGCCCCGAAGGATCTTGTTGGTAATGGAAAAATATGAAAGAGTTTCAAAGAAAGAGTTGCAGAAGGAGATTTGGAGTATAGATTATCAGGGGGAGAAAATATAGTAAAGCATCTGGTTCTAGTCAAATTTCCCAGATGAACTCATTAGTTTAATTTATTAAATACAAGGTTTTTTATTTTTTCTTCCAGTGGGTTTTTATTATTTTTTTTCCAGTAGGGTTTTATTTTATTTTATTTTATTTTATTTTTAAGATTTTATTTATTTATTTGATAGAGAGAGAGAGATCACAAGTAGGCAGAGACACAGGGGGAAGCAGGCTCCCTGTTGAACAGAGAGCCCGATGCAGGGCTCGATCCCAGGACCCTGAGATCATGACCTGAGCCGAAGGCAGAGGCTTTAACCCACTGAGCCACCCAGGCGCCCCACCAGTAGGGTTTTAAACAATAGTTTAGAACCGAGGACTAAACCCAGCCCTCAGTAATATTCAGACTACCAAGTGCCTTTTCTAATTTTATCCCTTCTTTCTTTTCAGTTTCCACTGCCACTGCTTAGTTGAGGTTTCTATTACTACTGCATTGCAATAGCTTCATAATATTCCACCTCCCAGCCTACAAGACCTTCAACTGTAAACTTTAGTCTAACCGCTAAAATTCTCTGCCATATTGGTAACACTGACCTCTTGGAGGGCACAGTCTTGGTGTTAACTGTTGTCCTTCTCCCCATATCTCATATTTAGGAGGCCCTGCCATCAGTGGGCATGTAAGTTTCTAGAGTCTTACGTCTTCATAGCTCATTGTAGTAGCAGCAATGTTTCATAGTAAATTAAAAACACCCCAGGAAAGTCCAGTGTTCTCCAGGCAAGGGGCTACTTGTCCTTCCAGTCAACCAGCTGTCCTGATGCTAAAATTCATTGCCTTCTTCAGTGGGGACCTCCCCCATTGAAACACATCATAATTTATTGTTTTTGTGTTTTTGTGCTTTGACCAAATTTCCTAGGAAACATAGTATGCAGACAATTAGGTCTTTCATTTCTTGCTCATATCCTAATGCTGGTTGGGTACAAATCTTATATATATTTCATTCTCCATTCTTTCTTTTCCTATTTGATTTGCAAAAATGTTGTTTAGAATTTTTGTTCATAGGGATATCAGTCTGTTGTTTGTTTATTTGTTTTTGTAATGTCTTTGTCTCATTTTGAAATCAGAGTAATGCTGACCTCACAGAATGAGTTGGGATGCTTCCCATATTCTGGAAGAGGTATGTAGAATTGATATTATTCTTGTTTTCTTAAATGTTTGGTGAAATTTAACAGTGTGGCCATTAGGGCCTGGAAGTTTCTTTGTGGGAAGGTGATCTGTAAAGTCAGCTATTAGCACTTTGTGTCTTCTTTTCCTGATCACTCTGGCTGGACTTATAAATTGTATTCATCTTGAAGAATCACCTTTTGATTTCTCTCTATTACTTTTGTTTTTTCTTTCATTGATTCTTGCTCTGATTTTCATTCTTTCCTCCTGCTTACTTTGGATTTAATTTTTTTTTTATAGACTTTAATTTTTAGAGCATTTTTAGGTTACAGAAAAATAATCGAGCAGAAGTTATGGAGATTTCCTTGTACATTTTCCCTCTAGTTTCTTGAGGTGGAAGTACAAAGGTCATTAATTTAAGAACTTCTTACTTTTCCAATACAGGCTTCAGAATACAGCTTTAAGTAGGATCATGCAGATAGTGCAAAAATTACATGTGAAAATTCTTCACAACAATTATTTGCATAATACTGTTACTTATTTCTAAGCCATTTGGTTGGATTATAGATGTTTACTGTCATGATTTTTATATCATTACAAAGAATCAACAAATATAGTAAAAATAGGCTTTATGACAAAGCCTAGCAGGGACAAATTTCCTTCCTGCTCATCTTCTCTCAGATGCATTCAAATTAAACATTCCTATATTTGCAAATAGATTGCTTTGATAGGACTAGTGTGATCAGTAGATTTTCTTTTAAACTATTTTTATTGGCGGAATATACAAAACCAAGAGAAAACTGAGCATAAGGTGAAAATTAAGGAAGCTGTACATCCCACCATCCTATTGAAGATTTCTCCTTTTTTTAAAAATGAGAATTTGTAGAGAAAATTGCCTTTCTTTTCTACTTCAAGAGAGCACATTTCCCCTAAAAGATACAGAAGTGGCCAGGCATGAGTCTGCTTGCAACGGTGTGCCTAAATAGAAGGAAATAGACAAAAGATAAAAAGAAAATAAAATAGTTCATGACTCATGTATCCTTTGACTGAAGAAAATTTAATGCACTCTATGAGGTAGTATATAGATGGAATCAAATGACTTGGGGAAAATTGTGTGCGTGTGTGTGTGTGTGTGTCTGTGTGTTTGAATACCTAATACCCGACATTTAAAAATCAGCGAATATTTTAGTGGCAACTAGGGGAGTTCTTTTTGCATTAGTGTCAGCACACACATCTAATAACCTGCCTTGTGGTTTGCTGGCTAGCTCCCAGCCCTTTTCTATGTAGCCAGCAAGAGTTTTCTTGGAGCAAATCTCTCCTTGCTTATTTCAGAATATTCTCCCTATTTGAAGCATAGGCCTCCGATTAGAAAAAAAAAAACAAAAACAAAAACAAAAACAAAAAAAATAAGCCTTGCTTAATGTATCATTGTCAACACAAGAGAGTCGTAAAGCTCTGTGTTCTGAATTTTGATAAAACAAAGTGTGTAATGCAGAGTAAGCAATGATTTTTAATAGACAGGTTTGGAAAAAATAGTATAAACAATGACATGAACATTTAAATGTGTGTTTTTTTGTGTGGGGATCATTACTCTTTTCTATACTAAAACATTTTAAAATATTTTCAAGACATAATCACATTGAATTTTCAGTCAACAACTTTTCTTAGCAATTAGCCTTTTCACCTATTCACAATCACGTCTCAAATATTTTTATCAATAATATTTATTTCAGTATTATTTGCATTATCTTTTCAATCTATCCTTAGATGGACAGCTTTTTAAACCTCCCTACAAACAAGCTCTGTTTTCCTTCAGTAATTAAGCAGACATGTACTATGTTACTTTCTGACTGACTCCCCTGAAAATAGTAAATATCTGTTATCTGATCTTGGAGGAGATTCATTTCTTCTCCCTTAATATCAGCACTGTCAGCAAGCAGAGCAAAATGAGCCCTATTTTTTCATTGTTCTATTTAATGGAAATGTCTGTTTTATAGAATAAAAGTGACCATGGCAACATGCGGTTGCAAAAGCAATGCCCAGGAGGTGGCAGCAATTTTCAGCATTTCAGTTCATTTCCTCTCTTAAACTACACCTTCTATCTGCCCCTTTTACTGTTTAGCTCAGCGATTTACTATTTTCTTACCACCTGCCACTTCTCATTTTTCCCTTCCCCTCTCCTTCCTTTGTTACTCTGAACGGAGAAACCCCCTTAGGGTCCCTGTGCAGGGCCCGCGCCCCTCTGGCCAGCGTCTGAGCAGCTCCCGCTCCAAGTGCTCATCTAAGAATTTGCCAGAGCTTCTAGCTACTTATAGTCTCTCTTTTACTTCAGTCTGCCAGCCTTGTGACAAATGATTTTGGGTTTTCTTATATTGAGCGGCCATCATTCTTTTCACATGGAAGATTTAGGCAATGCTACATTTTTTTTCTTTTCTGCTGTTTTTCCTCAGAATAGCTAATAATTTCTAAATAAATTTTATCGAATATGTCTTTGTATTTTGTCACACAAACCACTGTTAATATTTTTAACATTATAAATATACATCAAACGCTTAATATTTTTCTGATGTGTTTGTGTGGTTAGGTAAATAGACAGTGTGAAAATAGAAAATATATATATTGGTCTCTGCTCTGAGTTCCTGACATAGAGCTCCTAAAACCCTTACAGTTTTCTAAGTGATGAGAGGTCTAGGGGCATCTTCTGTTCTAATATTTGGTCTTTAATCCTGGTTCTTGACAAAGAGCTCCAGAAACTCTTGTAAGCTTCTAGGAGCACTAGGAGCATCTTTTGTTCTAATAAGGTGACTCTCGGTGGGCTCCTGGATGTGGCCACTCAACAGAAAAACCAAACCATGATTGGAAGCTTGGAATTTTCAGCCTCATATCTTATCCTTTAGAGAAAGGGAAGGGGTTGGAAACGGAATTCATAAGGGATCATGTCTATGTAAGGAACCTACATAAAATACCAATAGTCTGGGATCTGGAGAGCTTGGTGGTTGGCAAACACATCCACATACTGGGAGAATGACACACCCCAATTACACAGGGACAGAAACTCCTGCACTTGGGACCCCAGAGCTCACCCTATGTATTTCTCCCTCTAATTGTTCATGTGTAACCCTTACGATATCCTTTGATGAACTGGTCAACTAGCTACTTTAGCAAATTAATCGAACCCAAGGAGGTGGTCTTGGGAACCTCAGATTGGTAGCCAAGTCTGACAGAAGCTGTGGGTAACCTACTACTTTCAATTGGCATCTGAAGTGAGGGGCATTCTCATGGGACTAAGCCCTTAACCTGTGGGGTCCTCTGCTCTCTCCAACTTGATAGTGTTAGAATTGAGTTAAATGTTGAACACCCAGCTAGTGTCACAGAATTGCTTGTAGTGAAAACTCAAACATTTGGGGTCAGAAATGTTGCCAGTGTGGTAGTTGTATGAGAGTAAAGGAGAAACGGGGGTGGAAGGACAGAGGGTTTCTGAAAGCGAGAGAGTTTTTTCTAAGGACATGCTAGTAATCACCTTTCTAACAAATAAAAGGTTTTGAGAGTTAATTAAACCTTAGTGGCATCACACAAAAGAGTTTCTCTTTTTTCTTTTTCTTTCTACCAATAGCTCAAAAGTTCATGTGTGAAATATTTGAGTCTTTTAAGAGAGAGGTAAATACCAATTATTCAAGAGAATGATTCTCCTGACATATTATAGGTATTTGGAAACCATGCTTTTCAAATATTTTGGAGGGTTACAAAGCCATCCTTTCTTCTAAAGGCAAGTATATTAAATACACACACACACACACACACACACACACACACACACACACACACACTCCTAATACAGCAAAGTGGAGCAGGAGTGCTCCTGCTGAAGGGAAAGAGGTTCACAGACTTTCTGCTGGCCTCCACTTACCGCACCCATTCCCCAAAGTGACCTCTGAGATGCCACCAGGGATCACAGAATTCTACAGAGCAGAGTTTGAAAACTACCATTTTAAAATACTCTTTAGGAGTCCTAGAGTAGGGACGCCTGGGTGGCTCAGTCAATTAAGCGGCTGGCTTCAGCTCAGGTCATGATCCCAGGGTCTTGGGATCCAGTCCCATATGGGGCTCCCTCCTCAACGGGGAGTCTGCTTCTCCCTCTGCCTGCCGCTCCCCCTGCTTGTGCTTGCTCTCTCTCTCTCTCCTCTCTCTTTATGACAAATAAATAAAATCTTTAAAAAAAAAAAGAGTCTTAGAGTAAATTTAAGTTGCATACATACCAGACAAAAATAGAGAAAAAGTCTTAGTAAACAACTCAAATGGCTTTAAGATCTAGTCATGTCAAGATAACCTCTTTATTTCCTAGCAGACACGCATTGTTCTAGTCCTCACGTCTTCGTAACTCCTGGGGCAGCATCCTCTGTAAGCAGTAGGCTGTCCCAAATGTCATTTCATGCTTGAGACCCTGAGTACGAGTCTGAGCAAGCAGTGCAGCAGGACCTCCAGGTCCTAAGCTCTCAACCTTGGCTGCAGGTCAGCGTTACCTGGCAAGCTTTCAAAAAATACACAAACACAGGCCGCACTTAGGTATAGTTTAATCAGACTCTGAGAATTAGGTCTGGGTAGCCCTGTTTCTAGAATCCATCCTGGGGTGATGTTTATGAGATTCCAGAGTACGGCCCATAGAACTCCTGATTTCCCATTTTTCTGTTTTTAAAAGAATATACAATTGACCCTTGAGCCATGTAGGAGTTAGAGACGTAGTACCCTGTGCAGTTGAAATACACGTATTTAAAAAAAAAAAAAGTATAAATTTCAATTCCCCAAAAACTTTACCAATAGCCTACTGTGAACTGGAAGCCTTGCTGATAACAAAACAATCAATTAACACATATTTTGTGTAAGTATTATATACTGTGCTTTTACGTTAAAGCAAGCTAGAGAGAAGAAACTTAAGAAAATCACAAAGAAGAGAAAGTATATTTGCAGTCCTATACTGTATTTATTTTTTAAAAAATAGCTGGCTAAGTGGGCCTGCATAGTTCAACCGATGTTGTTCAAGGGTAACTCTGGATCTAGTTGAACTTCTGCCCTTTCAACTCCCCAAAGTTGTGTTGTTCTCCTCCAGCCATTCACAGGAGGAGATGGGTCCACAGCCTGTCAGGAACTATGCCACACCTAAAATGAATTCACTCCTCTAAAGTAAAAACATAGATGTCAAAAATAAAAATTATTTGGCAAATCCATGCACATTATACTTCTTTAAGCTGTAGGGATTGTTGTCTCAAAAATGCAGCTTTAGTTTTAAAATAGAGAAAAAATTATATTCTAGGTAGCTAAATATATTTTATAATATACTTGATTTAAGGAGCCAAATTGAATTGTTAAAATTCTATAATTGTTTCTTTACTGTGTAGACTTTTTAAATTTTACTCTGAGCAAAATCTCAATACCTTGTTTTCCTTGTTCATCCTTCCTTCCTTCCTTCCTTCCTTCCTTCCTTCCTTCCTTCCTTCCTTCCTTCCTTCCTTCCCTTCCTTTCCTTCCTTCCCTTCCTTCCTTCCTTCCCTTCCTTCCCTTCCTTCCC
>JAPYYM010000282.1:0-14893 GCA_028534135.1 Potos flavus
AACGGATTATTTGTTCTTTGGGTGTTGAGTTTGAGAAGTTCTATATAGATTTTGGATACTAGCCCTTTATCTGATATGTCATTTGCGAATATCTTCTCCCATTCTGTCAGTTGTCTTTTGATTTTGTTGACTGTACCCTTTGCTGTGCAAAAGCTTTTGATCTTGATGAAGTCCCAATAGTTCATTTTTGCCCTTGCTTCCCTTGCCTTTGGTGATGTTTCTAGGAAGAAGTTGCTGTGGCTGAGGTCGAAGAGGTTGCTGCCTGTGTTCTCCTCAAGGATTTTGATGGATCCCTGTCTCACATTGAGGTCTTTCTTCCATTTTGAGTCTATTTTTGTGTGTGGTGTAAGGAAATGGTCCAGTTTCATTCTTCTGCATGTGGCTGTCCAATTTTCCCAACACCGTTTCTTGAAGAGACTGTCTTTTTTCCATTGAATATTCTTTCCTGCTTTGTCGAAGATTAGTTGACCATAGAGTTGGGGGTCCATTTCTGGGCTCTCTATTCTGTTCCATTGATCTATGTGTCTGTTTTTGTGCCAGTACCACACTGTCTTGATGATTACAGCTTCGTAATAGAGCTTGAAGTCTGGAATTGTGGTGCTGCCAACGTTGGTTTTCTTTTTCAACATTCCTCTGGCTATTTGTGGTTCTTTTGTGGTTCCAGATTTTATTTATTTTAGAAAGAGAGTTGAGTAGGGGGAAGGAGGTGAGAGAGAGAGAATCTGAGGCAGACTCCATGCTGAGCACAGAGCCTGACGGGGGCTCGATCTCATGACCCTGAGATCATGACCTGAGCCCAAATCAGGAGTAAGACCTTTAACTGACTGAGCTGCCCAGGTGCCCCTGGATGAATTTGTATTTTTAAACTCCTTCATCCTTGCAGCCGGCGCCCAGAACTGGATGGGGTAACTTGTACCTCTCTGGTGTCCTCGAGTCTTGTCACCAGTGAGAACTCCAGACAGAGATGACTGTAACTGTGACTTCTGTCATCAGACATTCATTTGGCCTGCTCTTGACTCAGGGAAGAGATATAGCTAATATACACTTTTGTGTGTCTTTTTTTTTTTTTTTTTTTTTTTTTGCTTTAAACAGCACATTCATTCAAGTTCTGGAGGTCAGACGTTTTGTGTTCGTACTCAACCTTATGTCCAAGAGTCACACGTGTTGTCGCATGTTGCATTTGTTCCTTTTTATTGCTGGATGCTGTTCCACTGTGTTAAAAAATACCACAATTTATCCACTCGTGATGGGCGTTGGGGTTCTTCCCAGCTTTTGGCCATTATGAATTGCTATACTTTCTCTGGCACAGGTATTTGATGGACATGAGCCCACATAAGCCTCTGAGTGGTTTTGCTGGATCGTAGATCATACGTATATTTTGCGTTAATAGATTTCTAGCCATCCAGAGTTCCACGGTGCTTGTTTGGATTTCCACACACATCATCTGCATGAGTTCTCTTGCCCCAGATCCTTAACCACCACTTGGTATAGTCAGTCTTTTAAATTTTAGCTCTCCTGGTCCATGTGTGGTGGCATTTCATTCTGGTTTTAATTTGCCTTTCCCCGATAACTAATGATGTTGCCCAGCAAATACAGAAGAATATATTTATCAGACATGTCACATGATTGTATGTCCAAGTGATACACAAGCATATAAAAGGTGTGCAGTTACCGGTTTTAATTTTTTGCAGCTTTATTGAGACGTAATTGACGCAGGACACCCTAAGTTGCAGTGTGCGGATTTGATTCACTCCAGAGTGATTACCACCTGTAGCTTCCGCTGCCCTCTCCATCACACCCATGATTAGTTTCTTTTTTGTGGTGAGAATTTATTTAAATTCCAGTTAGCATAAGTGTAATTAGTTTCAGGTGTACAATACAGTGATTCAATACTTCCATATAACAGCACTCCTCACAAGTGCCCTCCTTCATCCCATCACCTGTTTCCCCCATCCCCCCCAACCCCCTCCTGTCTGGTAACCACCAGTCTGCTCTGTAGTGTTAAGAGTCTGTTTCTTGGTTTACTGCTCTGTTCCTGCCCCCAACCTGCTCATTTGCTTCTTAAATTCCACATATGAGTGAAATCATATGGTATTTGTCTTCCTCTGACTGACTGATGGGTTTCGCTTAGCATAATACCCTCTAGTTCCAGCCACGTCACTGCAAATGACAAGATTTCATTCTTTTGGATGGCTGAGTAATATCCCGTTGCACGTTACCACATCTTGATGCATTCATCCGTTGATGGACACCTAGACTCTGTCCATAATTTGGCTAGTGTTGGTAATGCTGCTATAAACATTGGGGCACAGGTATCCTTTGAATCAGTACTTTTGTATTCTTTGGGTAAATTCTTAGAAGTGTAATTGCTGGTTATAGGGTGGCTCTGTTTTTAACTTTTTGAGGAACCTCCACACTGTTTTCCAGAGTGGCTGTACCAGCTTGCATTCATTCCTATGTGGTGAGAACATTTAAGATGTACTTTTGTAGCCACTTTAAGTATGTAATATACAACTGTATATTATAATAAATATAATCACAGTGCTGTGCACTAGATCCCCAGAATGTGATCATCTTCTAATTGAAAGCTTGTACCCTTCGACCAACATTTCCCCATTTCCCCACCTCTCAGCCCCTGATAACAATCAGTCTCTGTTCTTATGAATTTGGCTTTTTTGGATTCCACATATGAGTGATACACAGTATTTCTTTCCTGGACTTATTTCCCTTAGCATAATGCTCTCAAGCTCCATCCATATTGTTGCAAACGGCAAGAGTTCCTTCTTTCTTCTTGAATAATGTTGGATTGTATATATACTACGTCTTCTTTACCCCTTTCCTCTGTAGATGGATATTTAGGGAGTTTCTGTGTCTTGGCTGTAATGTTACGGTAAGCATGGGAGTCAGATATCTCCTTGAGATCCTATTTTCATTTCCTTAGGATGCATACTCAGAAGTGGGGTTGCTGGGTCAGAAGGTACTTCTAAGTTTTTAGGCGTCTCCGTACTATTTCCCGCAGTGGCTGCACCAATTTACATTCCCACCAACAGTGCCCGGGGGTTTCCTCTTCTCCACATCCTCGCCAGCCTGGCCCTCTTTTTTGACGCCTGCCAGAAGAGGTGTGCGGCGACAGCTCGTTGTGGTTTGAGTCACACCTGCTGCCCTTTGTAGGTCTTCCTTGGAAGACTCCGTTCTTCTCATTTTCAGGTTGTTGGTTTGTTACTGAGTCACATGCGTTCTTCAGATATTTTGATATTAACCCCTAACCAGATAGAGGATTGGCAGGAATTTTCTCCCGTTCTGTAGGTTGCTGTTTCATTTTGTTGATTGTTTCTTTGGCTGTGCAGAAGCTCGGTCTGTAGCCCCGTTTGCTGATTCTTGCTTTGGTTGCTTGTGCTTTTGGTGTCCTGTGAAAAAATGGCTGTCAAGACCAACGCCAAGGTGGTTTCCCCCTCTGTTTTCTCCTAGGCGTTTCATCGTTGAAGTTCCTGTGTTTAAGTCTTAATCTATTTTGAGTTAATTTTTGTGAATGGTGTCAGATACGGCTCCAGTTGCATTTTTCTGCACGTGGTTTCCCACTTTACCTAACACCACTTCTTTATGAGACTCTCCTTCCCCGCCGAGGATTTCTGGCTCTCCTGTCAAATATTAGTTGACGGTACATGTGGGAGTCTATTTCTGGGCTCTCTGCTCTGTTTCATTAGTATGTGTGTCTGTTTTTATGCCAGTGCTGTATTGTTTTGATTACTACAGCTTTGTAGTATAATTAGAAATCAGGAAATGTGATACCTCTAATTTTGTTCTCCCCCCGCCCCCCAGTCCCCCAAGGATTGCTTTATCTACTCGGTCATTTGTGGGTATGTAAAAATTTTAGGATTGCTTGTTCTTTTTCTGTGAAAAATGGATTGGAATTTTGATAGGTATTGCGTTGAATCTGTAGATGGCTTAGGGTAGTATGGACATTTTCTCATAATATTCTTCCAATCCATGAACAGGGGATATCTCCATTTATTTGTATCATCAATTTCTTTCATCGAGATCTTAATGGTTTTCAGTGTTTAGATCTTTCACTTTCTTGGTTAAATCTGTCCCTAGGTGTTTTATTATTTCTGGTTTTGGCAAATGCTTTTTCTGCATCTACTGAGACGATATGAATGTTATCCTTCATTTTGTTAGTGTGGCATATCACATTTATCGACTTGTGTATGTTGAACTGTCTTTGCATCCCAGGGAGAGATCCCACTTGATCATGGTATATGATCCTTTTAATGTGCTGTTGAATTTGGTTGGCTAATGTTTTATTGAGGATTTTTGCACCTGTGTGCAGCAGGGATTCCGAAGTCTTATGATTAGTATCTTTGTCTGACTTTGGTATCCGGGTAATAGTGCTGGCCTTGGAAAATGAGCTTGGTAGTGTTCTCTTCAGTTTTTTGGGAGAGTTTGAGAAGAATTGGCATTAATTCTTTAAATGTTTGGTAGAATTCACCAGTAAAACCATTTTAGTTACCTGTTTTAAGCTAGTTTTTGAGGTAATTTTTAAAAAAGATTTTATTTATTCATTTTAGAGAATGCACACGAGCACAGGGAGGGGCAGGAGGAGAGGGAGGGGGAGAATCTCAAGCCAACTCCACACTGAGCACAGAGCCTGACACAGGGCTCGATCTCATGAACCTGAGATCATGACCTGAGCTGAAATCAAGGCTTGGATGCTTAACTGACTAAGCCACCCAGGTGCCCCAAGAGCTAATTTTTGTATGTAGCATTGTGATACACGTTAGGTGCTCATAAATATTGAATAAGGGGGTGGACATTATAGAATATTTGAAGTATGCCCTAGTTTTAACTATGGCAGTAACTACTAATATTCCGTTCTAACCAGCTCATAGGACTTACAGGATCTTTTCCTTGGTCTTTATAAAGCGCTGCGTAGTTGAGTAAAGTGAGCAATTACAGTGCATGTTTTCCCCTTACAAGTATTTGAGGAGTATCCATTTTTCCCATGTACTGTCCTGTTCTGGGGGTCGTCCCGAGGAGGAAACGACTCCCAGTCCCTACCGTCACAGAGCTCAGTCTCGTGCAGCGCCGTCCAACAGAACGCTCTGTGATGGGACAGTGTCCTGCTCTGAGCTGTCCTGTAGGGTAGCCACGAGCCACATGTGGCTTTGATCTTTTGGTACGTGGATGGTGCATCCACAATACATGAAGTATTACTTGATTTTAAGTACTTTAAAGACCCATTATCTAGTGGCTACTGTTAGCGCATGTCTAGTGAGAGGAACCAGCAGTTTTACAAATGAATGAAAAATTGCAACTTTGCTAAATGCTAGGTAGGAAAGGTGATGATGCTCCGACCATATCATTGGGGAGGACCCAGTTTCGGGATCAGGGAAGGCTTTGCTTTGGGAGTGATGCTGGAGGTGAGGTTTAGACAAAGGGCAGGACTGAAGCAGGTAAAAGAGGGTGGGACGGGGAAAAGTTTTTCTCACATGGGTGAAAACCCTGTGGCAGAAAGCGTGAAGCAGGTTCCAGGAAGTTACATTTTTGAACAGTGTGAGTGTGTGAGTGAGGGACACACGCACAGTTAGTCCTTGAGAGACTTTGCCCACAGGTATTAACACTAATTTGCTGGGGAAGAAGGGTTTTGTGGGTGCTTTGGGGGTACTTTTTCTTTTGATAGGTTCGTAAATTAATGTTCCGACTGGAAACTGTCAGACGTGTCGTTTCTGTGACTTGGATGGCTCAACGAATGAAGAAGTAAGGACATTCCCTGCCTCGCGGGGAGGCTCAGTGCTTGAGGGCTGCTGTGAAGAGCACACAAAACATTCAGGTTGTACTTTGAATTTCTCGTTTCTAAGGAGAACAGGCACATGTCATGATTTGCCTTGGGACAACACCGCTCTCCCTTTACCGCCCTGTGAGAAGGCATTCTGCGTCCGAGCTCAAATGGGCAGTACTCTGCTTTTCTTTCTCTGAATTTTATACTAAAATAACACATGCTCATTGAGCGATTTCTGCGGCGGTCTTTGGAGAAAGGATGTTTGTTTGTGTTTGTCTTAAAATAGAAACGGAATAACACGGGTAGACAAGACGTACAAGCTCTAAGACCCAGCCGAGAAGAGCTCTTTGTCTCCTGTTGACGAGTGACGCTGGACGTCTTGCCCATGGAGGCAGGGGTTGGCAGCGCCGCGGCTTTGTTCCACGTCCAGACCCCTTTCAGCAATCAGCTTCTGGACAGACATGGCGCATACCCGGCGATTTGAATGCAGGTCCTCCTATCGCTTGGTCCTTTGGGACTACCTTCCTTTGCATGCACAGGGAGAAGGCCGGGGCCGGGGGCACCCAGGGGCCGTGGATGATGCCACCACTGCTTTGAGAGGAGAGAGAAGGGTGACAGTAACTCCTGCCATCTCGGGTGGGGGCCAGGTCACCACACTCCATTCAGTTGTCCCCAAGGTCCTGGCCAAGAAGTCTCCTATTTCCAGCCTGGCCCAGGAGCCCCCGCTCTTCAATCCATTCTGGCATTTTTCTTCTACAGAGAAGTGATTTATTTATTTATTCATTCATTCATTCACGAATGGATGACATCTGTCTTTGGATGATTATTCCTTCATGACGTCCTTCATTCACAGAATCATTCGTTGGTTCCTCTTGTGTTGTTGGATGCAGGCTTGCAGCTTGGGCTGCCCTGTCATGCAGCTTTAGGGGGCCTGCGCATCCCCGTCCGTCCGAGTGACAGCCCCGGAGGTTGGCCCTGGGCCCCTCGTGTGCCGGGCAGTGGGCCGAGGGCTCCGAACCGAGGACATGGCGAGGTGCGTGTGTTCGGCCAGCAGGTCTTCCACTCCCCTGCCGCGTGCTAGGTGCCGTGACTGACGGTTCGAGTACCGACCCCAGTGCTGTCGGCCTGGGAGAGAGGTCTGTGCAGGGCACAGCGGTCCTGTGTGTGCCGAGCAGGGGAGCTGCCTGTCTTCGTCAGCTGAGTGTGGGGACGGCCAACAGCTGGGAAGCGTTGACTTCTCTAGAAGGTGTCCAGAGAGGAGAAGGCTGCACTCATGGACACCCATGTCTGGCCTGGTCTCCAGAAGCCGCGAGCGTCCTTATCTTGGGCCGAGTGTCCCCTGCTTCAGTCTCCCCCACTGACCGTCTTTAGAGGACACAGCTCCGTGATGTCCTGATGCCAATGGAACTGTTACTTGGTTTTAAAGTCCACTCTGGTTGGTCTCCTCTGTGGCTGGGGACTCAACTGATGTCCCTTTCCAGCAAAGGAACCGTTGTGAGCAGGATCCAAGGTGGGATCTTACTGGAGATTGGCTCTTGCAGCCCGTTGTCCCCTTTGGGTGTAGTGAGGAGGCCGTGCCGTGGCGTGGCTATCACACTTGCCCCTGGAGGGACAGACGGACGCCGTCCCGTGCCGAGTGGCCTCGTGTGCCGCAGGGTGGAGCCACACCGTGGGACCCTTGGTTGTCTGTGGTTCCCGGCTCTCGGGTGTGCTCTTGGATGAGCGCTACGTGCTCCTGTGTCTCGTCAGTTGTTGCGGTCGTGCCCCGTTCTTTCTCAGATGGTCTGCTCGTTTCCCGTAGTCTCTTCTTCCTTGTTCTTTTCAGTCCTTCTGATTATTCACAAACATTAACAGCTCACTGACAACCTCCTTGGAGAATCACACATGCACTTACCAAATGACCCAGCCGCTGTACTCCTGGATATTTAACCCAAAGAAATGAAAGCATATGTCCATCCAGTGACTTGTGCAGAGGCGTTCAGAGCAGCTTTGTTTGTAATAATCAAAAGCCCGAAGCTATCTCAGTGTCCATAAATAGGTGAACGGATAAACACGTTGTGAGAGCCATTCATTGGAATTGAGTGTGCGTGGTGGACACATGTGGTGTTTTAGAATGAGCTCCAGGAGGGTAGGCCGAGCCATAGAAGCCTGAGAGAGACGAGTGTGTCCGATGCCATCGGAATCAACCTCTGGAAAATGCGAACTCCTCTGTGGTCACAGCCTCTGTGGTCACAGCCTCTGCGGTCACAGCCTCTGCGGTCACAGAGGTGCTTACCTGGGGCTGGGAGGAGGCTTGGGGAGGACGGCAGTGGGTGGGGGCCCAGGGATGCACGAGAAGCTTGCCATCGACGGGTGTGCTCACCATCTCAACCACATGACTGTTCAAGGAAGGTCTGGTACACTTTAAACTTCTGCAGGGTGTCCTGTGCCGATGACATCTCAGCAAGGATGTTAAGAGAAAAAGGAGAGGGCAGCGCTGCAGGGCGCCCAGGGAGGGTGTTCACAGGGAGCACCTGGGATGTGGGAGGAGCCAGGCCGCCCCGACCAGGAACACAGGTGTGGTCCTAGACGCAGGTGGGCGGGGGAAGCAGTGAGATGGGCCCGTCCTCCCCTCTCCTCTGGTTGCCTCTCTGCTCCTCCTGGGGTTGGCTTCTCAGCGGGGAGGGGGCCGGGGGGTGGGTGGGTGGGAGTGACTTGTGCGGAGAGGGGAGACTTACTTACACAGTACGATGCTCAGCAGTGGTGCCAATGGGCCCAGGGGTGTGGTTGCGCGTCTGAAGACCGCCGTCTTGGCACTGTGCGCGCTTTTCCCCCATCCACCTTGGGCTTCAGGTGCCGCTGGGGAGAAGGTAGATGGGGTTAGCCTGGAGTGGGGTCTTGCCAGGTGAGTTCAAGGGAAGAACAGGCAGGGGAACGATAGATGCTTTCCAGGGAGGGGTGGGAGGAGCACACGAGGGGTTACCGGCTGTGGCGTGGCCAGCAGACCCCGGCCTGCTGTCTGTCTTGGGAGTACAGCCCCTTCCCCCCCATGCGTTCACGGATGTTGGTCGCTGCTGAAGAGACCTGAAGCTCATAAAGCTGAAAATATTGACTATCTGATCCTTTAGAGTGGACCTTTCATGACCTTTGGTTTGATGGCGGAATCGCAGGCTGGAGAAGGAAGAGAGGGACCTGGGGGGCTGACGGGTGGAGAAAAAGTGCAGGGAGGACGTGGGAGTTTTCAGAGGTCGGAACAGGCTTGGTGGTGGCAGTGGGGGAATAAGTGAGCGTCACTTGGTACATGGAAAGCACAGAGTGTAGTTTCTGCTGAGGAGCTCCCGTCTGTGGGCCAGGAAAGCAAGCGGGAACCACCCCCACGCTCAGTGGGGAGTTACCAGCCATCCTCGCACACGCGGTTCCCGAGGTCCTCGAAGACGCAGGTCCGGAGTGGGGCCTCCAACAGAGGGAGATGAGACCAACGTCACAGCAGGGCTGCCGAGGGAGTGAGGACCGCTTCGTGTGGACGGGAGACGAAGGCCCCTGTTACTACATGGGTTTTCTTTCCTAAGCCTGTCCTGGAGTTTCTGAGTGAGTGAACCCCCTGCTTTCCCTGTGGAAATTGAGGATGAATGTCGGCTGATTTCTGAGCCAAATGCTTCTACTGCTTCGGTTTTCTTGAGGATATTTTATGATAACCAGATACCAGATGGGCTTTTTTTTTCTTTTCCTTTGGCACCCGT
Source organism: Potos flavus (assembly GCA_028534135.1). Taxonomy (NCBI): domain Eukaryota; kingdom Metazoa; phylum Chordata; class Mammalia; order Carnivora; family Procyonidae; genus Potos; species Potos flavus. The sequence continues at coordinate 9,496 of JAPYYM010000282.1, forward strand.
GGATTTTAAGAATAAATGAAAGTGCATCTTCAAAGTATGTTCTACCTGGAGCAGCACACTGACAAACCCCTGCCAGGGGATCATTGTCTCTTTTTGCTTTTGAAAATGCTTTTTTGTTCTAGTTACATCTCATTCCAATTCGTGTAACTCATCATGGGGGAATTTATGCTCAGCTGTCCACATTGGGCTCTTTTGCAAGTGTGTAGAAACGAGCACGTGCCTGGAGTAGACCCACCGACGGAGATGGGTGCTAAGCCGTTGTGGGGCTCCTTGCAGTGGGTTTAGGGCCACGTGGCTTAGGGAATGGGCCGTGGTGGGCCGCACAGCAGCCTGGCTGGCGAGGGCTCCAGACGCTCCTGTGGAGACGGAAATGTGTTGTCGCGGTTTTGCCGGGGAGTCCCCGCTCCAACAGTCCCGTGTCCGGCATCCACTTCTGGTGAGCCGTGCGGTGTTACTAACTGACCTTCTCAGATGCTTCAGCTTCATCTACAGAGTCGAGAAAAACAGTGCTCCTGGCAGGGAGTGGGGGACTGCTCGAAGGCGTGCACTGGGGCCCAGGGCCGTGCCCAGCACACGTAAACACGGTCACTGACCGCTCCCCCCCCCCCCGCCCCCACTGTAGCTATCTGTTGTGACGGCCATTTCTTTCTGCCGCACGACTACCGCTTTGAGCTGTCAGCTTCTCAAGGTGTCACCGTGGTTGTGATACAGCTATTTTAGTATACAAAATTGTGTTTCTGAATTGCCCACAGAGATGCTCTTAACAGAAAAATTGCGCCCTAGAAACAGTAACGGTGCCATTCTCTCAATCTCACTTTGATTCATTGTGATCTAGCAGACTCCTCCATTCTTAAATACCCCGAGAAATCCACGCCACTCTGGTCCTCCTACTAGGCTGCCTTCGTCTGTTTGTAACTTTTTCGGTCTTGTCTCCCATTAATTGTCATTGCAATCTGTTCTCTGTTCTATTTGTGATGGCCTGTGTTGGCAGGAAAATTGCCCGAGTGATGGAGCATAATTTCCTCTCCTGCAGCCCAGCCCGGCTGGAGAGCTGCTCGTCCCCAGGTGCCGTGGGGGATTTGCTCCTGGCGCACTAGGCTTGCTCGTCTCCTCCTTTCCACCTTGTGCGGCTCCTCCGCTCCGGCCCCACCGTTGTCTGGGCCGAGGGCTTATCTTCTGACCTTCCAAAGGCTCCCGTCTGTCTCCACTCATATTTACCTGTTACCTGTCTTTTTCATCCTCTGTTGGTTAGAGGGCAGAATAGTCTATAAAGAAGTTGTAGAGAGACTTTTGTAGTCTTTTTCTGAGCTTGAAGATTATAGGTTTTTGGGGTTTCTTTGAAGTTTTGAGGTCTGTGTCCAAGAAGGAGGCAAATTTCAGATGTAATTTTCAGCTTTTTTTTTTTTTTTTTTTTTTTGGCTAGGTGCATATCCTAGATCCTTGCAGTTCGAAGACATTGCAGATTTGTATTTTCATGGATTCCCTTAAAGTGGTTCCCATTTTTGAGCCAAGAAAATAGAGGTTCAAAGGGTTGTGTGAGTTGTTCAGATTCCCTTAATGTGGTGGGAAGGATGGCTGCATGAAGGCCCCTTACCTATGTCCTCACAGCATATCATTCAAAGGAAGATACCTCCCACCCGCAGCTTCTCCCCCTAGAATTCGTAGATGAAATCTCATACAAAGATTGTGTGTGACCCTTCTGGTGTCTTCTGTCTGGATCAGCTACGGTTGATGGGCTGCTTCCATTTCTGGCCATGGCTGGATTAGAGCTACCCCCGGTCTAGTCAGAACCAGCTCGGTGGGGAAGGAACAAGGAGCAGGGGCAATCTTGGCTTTACGGCACCTTCCCCTTGCAGTCCAGGGCTCTGGACCACTTGCAGGAATGGAGGCATAAGCATTGTGTTAGTGCGAACAAGGACTGGTATTTCCAAGGCAAAAAAGAACCCGTGTCCTTGGGAAGCCAGTGGCATTTGTGTAATTTGCTGATGACGGGAGCTTTCCCTGGAGAAGAGGAGGGTACGCCGTGTCCCAGGCTGTGTGTGAGTGCATGAGTCAGAGTGCCACTTCTGGGCACCTGGCCTTCGCCCGGCAGAATGACCCAGGGGCTGAGTGACCACGGTCTTGAGCACCGCGCTCACTCACAGGCCCCATCTGACCTAGCATCTCGGTCGGGTGGCTGCCAAGTGTGGGTTTAGGCTTTGCAGTGTCTGTGTTCATAATGCCAGCCCCCTTGCAGACTTGCAAGCCCCATGGTGTGGTGGAGAGCTTTTCTAGATGGTGCCCACGGTGCTGGGGGAGTGGACGGCGGGGAGGGGAAGCTCCTTCAGCTGTAGCAGCTGTGGGCTGGGGCTTTGCATGATGGGATTTCGACGAATCGGGGGTCGATGGTCGCATGCGACTCTGGGGTGATGGAGTTTTTGGTAAACATGGTGTGTAAACCGAGTGTCACATTGGGCTCTGTAACTTATTACTTCATGGCCTTAATGTTTGCTGAGAGTTTATGACTTGCTAGAGCCTGCGAGCCACCGTGGGGGATATAGTAGTGAAATGAGAAATCTGTCCTGAAGGAGCGGATACTCCAGTAGGGAATCTAAGACCTGTGGGTAAGTTGCTCTGATACTGAGAGCCATTTCTGTTGGACAGGCGCCCGGTCCCAGGCCTGGTGACAAACCCTTTATATGTAGGAACTCATTCTTCCAGCGAATCGTGCTGCTTATGTGTTCTGGTCGTTCCCATGTTAGGGTGAGGAATTGAAAGCTTAGAGAGGTTGAGTCACTTGGTAACGATGACTCGGCCAGATGGTGTAGAAGCTCCTGGCCCACCTGATGTCCGCCCGTGGCCCCACCATGTGGCCTGTCTTCCTAGATAGGGGACCCCATGCAGGGAGCGTGGGCCATAGGGTGGATGAGGTGCTGGACGCCACGGGAGAGTTCTTGCTTTCGACCGCGGTGACTGGGGGCTGCCCCGTGGAAGAGGCAGCACGTGCTCTGACAGCCTGGGACGTCACTAAGATGGCGGTCGGAGGGAGGAGAATCGGGAACGCACACAGATGAAGAGACACGGAGCAGAACAGGGGTAGACAAGGGGTATAGTTTGGCAGGACACAAAATAATAAAACCATTGTTAAATAACTCACTAATTCAGCTGGGGTCTTTTTTTTTTTTTTTAATTTGCTAAGTGGGAACTCATTTCCACAGTAGACACCCAGACCTGTCCATTTAAATTGACTTGTTTGCAAACGGAACAATGTCCCAGAAAGTAGATGGTCAGGCACACTTGAATGTGAAGCCTGACACTCTTCCTTATTTGAAAAATCAGTTAAAGTTTTTTTGAAAAAAAAAAAAAAAAGAATTGTGTTTTTAAACCTTTTTATTGAAATTGGAAACAGATTCTGGAGGTGGGTGGGGGATGGGTGAAATAGGTGAAGGGGATCAAGGGTCCATGTATCTTGGGCCCTGAGGAATGTAGAGAATTGTTGAATCCCCATATTGTACACTGGGAACTAATAACACTGTATGTTAATTATATTGGAATTATATTGGAATTAAAACAATAAGTAAAAAGTTAAGGTGATTTTTTTTTAAAAGATTTTATTTATTTATTTGAGAGAGTAAGAATGAGAGAGAGCGAGCATGAGAGAGGGAAGTTCAGAGGGAGAAGCAGACCCCCACTGAGCAGGGAGCCCAATGGAGGCCTTGATCCCGGGACTCCAGGATCATGACCTGAGCTCAGGATCATGACCTGAGCTGAAGGCAGTCGCTCAGCCAACTGAGCCACTCAGGCGCTGAGTTAAAGTGATTTTGAAAACGAAATGAAACAAACACGTAGTTTGAGTTGTTAGAAGGGAGCCCTCTTCAACCCGTCACCTGAATCAAAAGCTAGAACCTGTGTCCCGTCTTTACTCCCAAAGGAAACACTGTCCTGATGTTTAAGAATCACTAGATAGAATAGTTAATTTTTGCCTATTTATTGAAATTTAAGTTTCTCTTAATGTAGGAGTATCCCCATTCTTTCCTTTTCCTTGTAACTTACTGTCGAAGAACCTGGGACATCTGACCCAAAGAGCTTTCCGTACTGTGGGCCTTATTGCTTGCACACTTGTGGGTGGGGTTTAACCCATTCTTCTGTCTCCTCCCCACCCCCTTCCTGAAAATGGGCAGCTAGATCCAGCAGCTTGACCGGGTTCACCTCTGGTCCTCCTGGCACGTCCAGGGGTGGTCTTGTGTTCTTACATCAGGAGACCGGGAACGTCTGGCTCTTTCTCTTTTTGTGACGTTAGAGATTGCTCACACTCGTTGCAGAGGTCAGTGGTTCTCAGCCGGGGCAGTTTTGCCCCCACCCTTCCAAGGGACATTTGACAATTCGTGGCAATTACAGCCTGGAGAGAGGTTGCTCCTGGCGTCTTGGGAGTCGAGGCCAGCGATGCTGCTGACCCCCTGCGTGCACAGCACAGCCCCCAGCGTAAGGAATGTCCAGCCCCGCATCTCCGTAGTGTCGAGGTTGAAAAACCCTGGGCTGGGGTTTCGTTCGAATCCTTTTAGAAAGATGTATGTTGCCTTATTATTTGGTCATGGAGCTGTGCATTCACATAAGAAATGCAGTTTAAATGCTTGATTCTTTTATTTACAAGTTTTCAGGAGAATGAGTAGATTCTTATCCTCACGGGGAGCCGTTTACTCTGTTTACTTTTTGAAAAAATTACTATGAACACATGGATTAAAAAGATTTAAATTGGATCTGTTAGCTATGGATTTAAACCTCCTTGAAGAATGTCAGTCAGTTACAATTACTGTCACTCTTCAGGTTTGACCTGTCTCCTCTTTAGCCGGCGGGAGCCTCTCGAGTCGGGGGGCAGAGGCCTCTGACGCCGCCCCCATAGTCGTGGTCAGTTTCCTTGCCCTCCGGCGTAAGGAGACGTTCCGGGCTCATCCGCCCATTTCCTGCCGCTGACTTGGCCCCCTCAGTTGCTCTGAGAAGCCCTGGTTTCTTTTCACTGAAAGAGCGAGTGGTTAACTCGGGATCATGGTCTGGACATCAGGGGTGCTCATTAGACTGTGTTGGTCATTGTTTCTCAGTCTTTTTGGGGCCAAAGTAGTTACAGATACACACGCACAATTGTCTGCTCTCCTTTTGTTCAAAACCAATGCCCGAATGCAAGTTCAGGAATACAGATTTTAAAATACCCTACACTATACATGTGCTAACATCTGAAAATTTGGCTCTTTTTAGATGGAATCAGCGTGAGTGGCTTTCCGCTGTGCAGCCCCTTCCGACAGGTCGTTAGGCCTCGAGTGGAGAGCAAGCCCGTGAACCCACCCGAAGGCAGCAAGCCGGGGGACCCGAGCCACGTGAAGGTGAGTCCGTCCGCTTGGCGGCGTGGCGTTCTTGGTTTCTGCCC
>JAPYYM010002820.1:0-11831 GCA_028534135.1 Potos flavus
GATGGAACTAGAGGGTGTTCTGCTAAGCGAAATAAGTCAATCAGAGAAAGACAATTATCATAGGAGCTCTCTGATATGAAGAATTTGAGAGGCAGGGAGGGGGGTCGTGGGGGTTGGGGGAGGGAAATGAAACAAGATGGGATCAGGAAGGAGACAAACCATAAGAGACTCCTAAACTCATGAAACAAACAGGGTGTCTGGGGGGTAAGGGTGGGTAGGGATAGGGTGGCTGGGTTATGGACACTGGGGAGGGTATGTGCTATGGTAAGTGCTGTGAAATGTGTAAGCCTGATGATTCAAAGACATGTACCCTGGGACAAATAATACATTATGTGTTAATAAAAAAAAAAAAAAAAGAAATGACATTTTGACCATCAGAAAGTGTTTTAGTTCTAGAAGCACTGAGAAAAATAAATTTTGTACAACTTACACACTTTAGGTTCAAAATCAGCTTTAAAAACATACAATTTAGGAGAAAGGCTCAAGGACTTTAGGAAAGTAGATTAATGTGGAGATGTCTAGATGAATCCAGCAAAAGTTTTTCCCCTTCAATCAAGACGCACAGTAAAATATGAAGTGGACACCACTTTGAATACTAACAGGATATGGATTCAGATAAAGAGAAACAAAGCCACATACGTGGCTAGTATAGAACATATAAAAGAACTTTGTGTCATTTCATTTTACCCCATTAGTCTTGGGGGATGTAATCATTGGAAGTTACTTGTTATAACTGTGTAGTCTTTTTTTAAAAAAAAGATTTCTTTATTTTTATTTGAGAGAGAGAGAGAGAGAAGCAGAGAATCCCAAGCAGACTCCCTGGTGAGCGTGAAGCCCGATGTGGGGCTTGACCTCACAACCCTGAGGTCATGACCTGAGCCGAAACCAACAGATGCTTAACCAACTGAGCCACCCAGGTGGCCCTATAATTGTGTAGTCTTTACAGAGGGGTGATCTGTACAAACACCAGATTTAAGAGAGTTAGTTTAATAGTAACAATTGTATAAAAACAACTTGGGAGCTGTAGTTGATCAGTATGAGCCAGTGGTGTTATGTGGCTGTCCAAGAAGCTAATGCAATTTGGGGAGCCTAATAGAAATGTAAAACCCACAGCAAAAGAGGCAATAGCCCCGAGTTCCTGTGCACTGGACTATACCTATAGTTGTGCTCAGTTTTGGCTCCTTTGCACACTGTGAGATTGCACACTGTGAGATTCTGCACCAGTTTATATGAGGAATGGCTAAATTAACCTAGGCAAGATAATTTGGGTAAGACTTACGAGTACATGATATTGTCTTTAAATATTTGAATGGTTATCATCTGGAAGGATTAAAATTCTTCAGTGTGGCTCCAAAAGTCACAATTAGCACCACTGGGTGGAAGTGATAAGATAGATTTCTGTTCAATGTGAAGATGAATGTTTCGGTACTTAAGAAGCTTTCTAAAAATGGAAATACAGTCCTGGAACACAGTGAATTCTTTGCTACGTGGGGAATTAAACTAGAGCTCAAGCTTTTGCTGGGAATTTTATGAAGGAATGCGATCACTGGTTATAAGACTGGAGAAGTTAAGGCCCCCTTGGAATTCTGAGATTCAGTGATTCTTTTTTTTTTTTTTTTTAAAGATTTTATTTATTTATTTGACAGAGAGAGACACAGCGAGAGAGGAAACACAAGCAGGGGGAGTGGGAGAGGGAGAAGCAGGCTCCCTGCTGAGCAGGGAGACAGATGTGGGGCTCGATCCCAGGACCCTGCGATCATGACCCGAGCCGAAGGCAGACGCTTAACGACTGAGCCACCCAAGCACCCCAGATTCAATGATTCTATGATTAAATGATGTGCTACTATCTGATCCTATGATCAGTCCTTCTAAACACAGATGAAGTTTTGAATTGGGGGAAAAAAATTAGTTTTTAAAACTATACTGTACTTACAATTCTTCATATTATTGGAAATGACTAGCTGGAAAAAAATGCAAAATTAGAAGAAAATCTAAACATAATTTAATTTTAGAGGGCAATGTGTTGAAATAACAATTTAAAGAATACAACCATGACTCCTGGCTCATTTTTCAGAAGATGGTCTATGTTAATGCTGCTTTGATGTGTTAGTAATAGTGTATGAAATGAAATGAAATATCCTGTGTAACGGATTGTTGTTTTGATATTTATCGTCTGTCAGGTATTTGAATTTAATATAAGTATTCATGGAAGATGACAGGTTCAAAAATGTTCTGCAGGTATTTTTTATATTTTTCCTCTTTGTGAAGGCTGGCAGTATCTGGAGATGGAAAATCGAAGGCTAGAAGACTGATAATCTGTAGACTGGAGAACGAAGTCATTTGCAAAACTAAGGAACAAAACTAAAAACAGGGCAGCTTTCTAAGCTGGAGTCTATTAAAGGGAATAAATAAAAACCCAAATTCTTGAATCTGGAATTAGCATCCACCTCTGCACGCTACTGGAGAAAATTTCTATTTTTAAGTTTTCTACTTTTTTTTTCTGGCATAGGAATTTTCTAATTATGTTTTGCTTTGGCTAATAATAAAAATCAGTCTGCATTTACATCTGCTTGCTCTTCCCAGTTACACAGATTGATGGCTTGAGCAGGACTCTTTTACAAATAAAAAGAGGAAAACAATATGAAGTTAAACATTAGCCGCTAATGTAAACCTCAAAGTGGTTAATCTACATGTTTTAGAATGGACTTCGTTTGGCCAGTTCAACTTTATTTATTTTTAAGTAAGCTTTATGCTCAATGTGGGGTTTGAACTCACAACCCCAAGATCAAGAGTTGCGTGCTTCACTGACTGAGCCAGCCAGGTGCCCCTGGCCATTTCAACCTTAGAAGTCACTTTGCCCCAGATAACTCCAACACTGTTTTAATCTCCGTATGCAGGGTCACTTCTCTGCCAAGTGGTAGGAATACAAAGAGTATAAGCACAGAGTCTGTTCTTAAGGTTCTAAAATTCTAGTTATAACTACAGTTATTAAATTCAAAACTATGATAGCACCTTCTGGAAGGGGCTGCGGGGGGTGTGAAATTGGTAGGAAACACTGGGGATGGGCTAATATTTAGTTTGAAAGTTTTATACCAGGCTGAAAGTGACCAGGCTTTGAAGGAAATGTTTAAAAAAGTGTTCTTACCTCCAGCTACAAGTCCGGACTCCCCTAATTGAATAGCTACCCCAAAGCCCCCAAGTTTAACAGGTGCCGAGTTTTCCTTTGAGGCGAGGAGAACACAGTGGGGCTGGAAAGAAAAACAGACAAACAACAAACCAAAGATAAGGATTAATTGGAGATGAGCAATTCAACTTACACAAAACTGAATAACATGACCATACAGTAATACATTAAAAACTCCTGGAATTATTTTGGATGCTTGAATTATTTGTGCTATTCTCACTTCTGGTTGATTTCTCCAAAGACTTACCTGTTTTATCCGATGTTTTTCAGGGATTATTTGTTTCTAAGATTAGGGTACGGTGCTAAGATTACTCAGGAAGCTAGCATGTTCAAGTATGGCAGATGTATTTTCTAACTTTTTGAGCAATATTCTTTTTTTTTGAGTGATAGTCTACATTTAAGGAAAAATATTTTTTACACCTCTTGCCAAAATGTTTCTTGAGACTTTACCTACAGAGCCACTGTATCTTAGTCCTCGACTCCTTCTTTGTCCACCCTCCCACCATCCTCTTGCTTTTCTTTATTCATTCCATCCCCAAGTAAGAAAAGCCAGGTTTAATGACTTTAATTGAACCTGGCTCCCAGGGAATTCAATGTTCTCCCTGGGCATGTCTTTTCTCTGGACCTGCCCTTCCTCTTTGTGGGAATGGGAAGGGAGAGAGGCGATGACTTGGCTGGCCTCTGGTTCAAGGCAAAGACATCATTCCCAAGGAGTAGCTCTGTGATCGGGGCTCCCTAAGAACCACCTACTTTGTGGTCACAATGAGAGTTACTCCGTAGGACCCGGTCTCAGGAAAGCATTGAACTGTGCGGACCTTTGGTCTCTGCTCAAATATTATGCTCCCCAATATGACTGATATCACATATGACCTGCTTTTAAAATACGGGTTCGTGAAAAAAAAAAAAAAAGCAAGCTTCCTCAGGCATGGTAGAGAAAAGTATTTTTGTTCTTTCCCATACTTGCTCATTTATAACATGACACAGTTTTAGCTCAGGTTTAGCCTGTATGATAGTGGCCCCCTCCCCCCCAAATCCTGTGCAATAAAGCTCTGAACTGGTGCACCCGGAAAGATGTTTGACGATACAGAAAAGTGGGAGGGATGCTTACTCTGCTCAGTGAAAGCAGCAGGGTTCTACTCTGGAAGTTATTCTTTTCGTCCAAAGACATTTAAAGACCTTATAATAGAGGCTCTAGCACAAAAAAAGATGAGCCCTTAAATATAAATGTATGTGTGTGTGTGTGTGTGTGTGTGTGTGAGAGAGAGAGAGAGAGAGAGAGAGAGAGAGAGAGAGAGAGAGAGAGAGAGAGGAGAGGGAAGGCAAGTGTACATGAATGGCGCGTGCGCTGCGGCAGGACACAAAGTAGCCAGGAGGGTTTACGGGAGAGCAAGCAAAGCTCTTCAGAAACCAACTGACAGACTGCTCTCCTAAGAACTTTCAGTTGGTTCAAACAGAGACGGATGACAACAGACCAGAGGAAGACAGCGATAGTCCTAGCATGATTCTAGTGTGGGGTGCAGTAAATGAACATGCCTAGAAAAGGAAGGGCACGATGCAGGAGAAGAAACTATAAACTAAACCTAGAGAGGGTCTCCTCGTTAATTTTGTCACCTTATTAAGAAGTAGAAGCTGAAATCAGAATCCCAAAGTATACCCTTTATAGTTTGTTGGCTGTATTTATTCTTAAGTTAATGTTACACTGAGATTTACGTAATTCTCAACAGAGTGTGGATTCTGTCATTCTCAATAAATCCTTAAGTCATAAAATTGGAAGACAGAAAGTGAAGAAACCAATACATATAAGTGAATATGAGAGACCAGGCAGTGTTAAGTGCTATGAGGTAAAAGCTGGTGGAAGTCAATGTTATGGGTCTGGAGACTAAGGAGCTGCTATTTAGTAAGGGGGTCGGGTCGGAGAAGGCTTCTCTAATAGGGTAATATCTGAACCTCGACCACAATGAAGAGGCAGAATGGGTCATGTGGAAGCAGGTTCCAGGAGTGGGGAATAGGATAGTAAGTACAAAGATCTAGAAGCATGAGGAGGGTTGGTGTGTTTGGAGAAGAGTAAGGAAGCCAATGTGTTGGGGGAAAAAATGAGCAAGGGGAAGAGTGGTAAGAAATGTGATCCAGACGATCAAAGGCTCTACGGTCTGGGGCTTGGAGCCATGGCCAGAACCCTGGGTTTTATGCTGAGCGAGATAGGAAACCACTGGAAAGTTGTGAGCAGGGGAGCTTTATGAACAATTTCAGGTTTTGAAAGAATCACTTGGGCTGTTGTGTGAAGAGATTGCAAAGGCATGAGAGTGGAAGAAAAGATACCAGGTAGGAGGAGGCTACTGCGGTTGTCCAGGCAGGAGAAGAGGGGGATTTGAATTAGACTAGAGTGACAGAAGCAGTGATGGCAAGAAGCGGGCAAATTCAGGGAACGTTCTAAAGGTTAGGCTGACAGGAGCTGCTGCTGGATATGGGGTGTGAGAGAAGGTGGTAAGTATGACGACTAGGTTTCTGTTCTGAGCAACTGAATGAAAATGAAGATGCCATTTACTAAAACTGGTAACACAGAAGGAAGAGTTTATAAGAGGCATCAAGAATTTGGTTTTGTACAAATTGAGTGTGAGATCTTAAAAGATGGGAGAGGGAAGGCTGGAATTAGAGACGTAAATTTGGCATCAACAGCACACAGTGTTTAGAGCCATGGCAATGAGTGAAATCACTCAGGGAGTGACTACCAGTAGAAAAGAGAAGGGGGAGGCGCCTAGGTGGCTCAGATGGTTAAGTGTCTGCCTTCGGCTCAGGTTATGATCTCTGGGTCCTGGGATCAAGCCCCACGTCAGGCTCCTGGATCAGTGGGGAGTCTGCTTCTGCTTTTCCCTCTCTCCCCTGCTCATTCTATCTCTGTCTCAAATGAATATTTAAAAAATCTAAAAAAAAAAAAAAAAAAAAGAGAGGTTGGAGGAATGAGATTTGGTGCACAGCAATGTTTGAGGTCAGGAAGATAATAACAATTTAGCAAAGGAAAGAGAATGCCTAGACAGTGAAGCAGGCAGGAAATCAGAGTAGTCTGGTGTCCTGAAATGCTAGAGAGAGGCCATTTAAGATGAGAGCTGAGAACTGACCATTAGATCTGGCGACCTGGAAGTGCCTGGTGATCTGGGTAAGAGGAGTTTTGGTGGGATGATATTGACAAAAATCTCCATTGGACAAGGTTCAAGTAAAATGGGAAGAGATGATGTGGAGACAGTAAATTCAGGTATCTTTCAAAACCTTACTGTACTAGGAACAGAGAGATGGGAATGGGATGTAGCTAAAAGAGAATGAGAAACCAAGTTTCCTTTTAAAAACTTTAGTATTTACAATTAGAGAAAACAGATTATTAAGCCTCTGAGTACCTTTTTAAAATATTTTATTTATTTGAGAGAGAGAGAGAGAAAGAGAAAGAGAGAGAGAGAGAAAAGCAGGCTCCCCGCTGAGCAAGGAGCCCAACACGGGGCTTGATTCCAGAACCCTGGGATCATGACTTGAGCCAAAGGCAGACACTTAACCCACTGAGCCACCCAGGCGCCACACTCCATCTTCCAGCTTTAGTAGTTATTGACATTCTGCTGTTCTTGCTTCACCTATCCCCACTGCTTTTTGTTGCTGAAGTCTTTTAAAACAAATATCATTTCACCTGTTATTAGTTCAGTATTTCTAACAGATGACTTGAAAAAATAACCATATTATCACATCCAACACAATGAACAGTTCTCTAACATCATCTAATACCAATCCACATTCAATTACCAGTAACAACAAAACCACCGTATGCTGTTTAAGATTTTAAGATTACATTACCAGTAACAACAAAACCACCGTATGCTGTTTAAGATTTTTTTGTGGTTCTTTTTGTTCTTATGATATATCCTAACCAGGGATGTCCAGTCGAATTACTGTTTTGCTATTGACTAAAGTAAGAATTCATGAGTCTGTGCTGATGTAAATAAATAAGTAAATGAACAGAGAGAAGGAGAAAATTTCATGAAATTAGAAAACCAATTAATAAATGTAGAAGAAATTCTGGCATTAGAAATCACCATTTGCCAGTTTTAACAGATTCAAGTGAGAACCATCAAAAGGTAGTTACTAGTGGGTAAAAGTTTGAAGAGTGACAGGGTATTTGGATAATCTCAGAGTAGCTTCCCACAGGATATTTATTAATTACAAAAGGTAAAATAGTAATTTTCCAGAGAAGCAACCTGGCAGACACTCCTATCAAAGTTACTACTGCTAATAGCGGGGCTAAGAGCATGTGCTTCCTTCACTGACAAGCACTCAGCAACACTCTGTGGTATTTGTGCCAAAGGACATAAATGCGTCGACTCATGAGGAAACATCGGACCAACCCAAACTGAGGGGCATTCTAGAGAGTACTGAGCCCATGCCCATATTCTTCAAATACTGTTTCAGATGAAAGGGATCAAAGGAGACAGAAGAGACTGAACAGCTAAAATATGATATATAATTTTGTTTTTATTTTTGCTATAAAGGATATTATTAGCACATTTGATGAAATTGGGACAAGGTCTGTAGATTACATAAATTCCCTGATTTTGATCATTTTACTGTGGCTATTTAGAGAATTCCTTATTTTTAGGAACTATATAGATGGACAAAGAAAGAAGAGTGAAAAACTGAGAAAGATAAAACCAATGTAGAAAAATGTTAACATGGGGAATCTGAGTGAAAGGCGATGGGAATTCTTTGTATTACTATCGGAACTTTTCTCTAAGTCTAAAATATGTGGGAAAAAAAAAGAAAACCACCTCACCTTATTTTTAAAAAGATTTTATTTATTTATTTAAGAGAGAGAGAAAAAGCATGAGTGGGGGGAGGGGTAGAGGGAGAGGGAAAGACTCTCAAGTAGACTCCATGTTGAGCGTGGAGTCCAATGTGGGGTTCCATTTCACAACCTTGAGATCATAACCTGAGGTGAAACCAAGAGTTGGACGTTTAACTGACTGAGCCACCCAGGCACCCCAAAACCTACCCTAAAGTCATTTAAAAAAAATTCTCTTGTGGTTATGCTTTCAGTTTGTTACCCAGTGAGGCCAATTTGTTTGAATTAGATTTTGACTTGATTTGATGTTTTGATTGTATAAAACATGTACATGGGCGCCTGGGTGGCTCAGTTGGTTAAGCGCCTGCCTTCGGCTCAGGTCATGATCTCAGGGTCCTGGGATTGAGCCTCACATCGGGCTCCCTGCTCAGCAGAGAGTTTGCTTGTCCCTCTCCCCCTGCCCCTACCCGCCCTGCTCATGCTCTGTCTCAAATAAATAAATAAAATCTTGAAAAGAATAAAACATGTACATAATTCCAAAGTTGAAACTGTAAACAAATTTCATTCAGAGAGGTCTCGCTTTTGTACCTTCCCCTTCCCCTTAATCTCTCCTTCCTCTTTTGTAGAGTATTTGTATTATTTTTTTGGTTTATCCTTCCATTGTTTTGTTATCTTTTATGAAAATAAGAAAATGCATATAGATATTCAAAAGTTTCACATAACAGTATGATTGGCGGCTCCATAGCAGCATCTAGAGATTTTCAGGGAGGTTTGTTTTTGTCTTTGAGAGAGAGACACTTGTGTGCCAATGGGAAAGACCCTGTGGAGAGGAAAACAGGACCCCAGGAAAAAGAAGGGATGGCATATAGTGCGTAGGTGGGGAGAGGGGTTGGCCCCAGCGACAGTGAGGAAGGCAGGGTCCGGGAGCACCTGTAGATGCAAGCAGATGGGGATGTAGGAGTATGAGGAAGTTTTCTTCTGAGTACTTCTGTTTTCTATTTACGTTGAAATAAAAGTGATCTTCAGGCGGGAGTGGGGAAGGAGAGGGGGTTGTTGGCAACTTGAGCAGTGTGAAGGTGTGGCAAAATATTTTCAAAGAATGAGACAATGGATTGACTAAGGCAGTGGTTCTCAAACTTCAGCCTCAGAATCACACAGATTTGCTGGCTTCCACCCCCACAGTTTCTGGTTCATAAGGTCTGGGATGAGGTCAAGAACATGCATTTCTAACAAGTTCTTGAGTGATGTTAAACATGGGAGCCATGCTTTGAGAACCAACAGACTAAGGGAATATAGCAGGACTGCTGGCAGCACTGGGGCCCACTTGAGGTTTGTGGTCATGAATGTGAAGTGAGAACAATCAACACGATTGGGTGTGTACCTAGTAGCCCTTAGTTCAGCCAGTAGGGTTCCGGTCTGGAGTAGGTGGTGAGCTGAATTTAACCAGGGTTGGGATTTAGATAGAGGATGGTGATATCAGTAATGGATGGTGCCAGACAAAGGTATCCATTTATTTATGCTTTTCTACTTCTATCTTTATATAAATAACAAGCTAAGATACCAATAAAGGAGGAAGAAGATACATGAGAATGAGCTAAGAACAGAGAGACAGAAAGTAGAAAGCTCAGAATGAATAGGAAAAAGTTCATGTGAGGGAAGAACTAGAAAAAGATTACAGATCTTCCTCAATTTACAATGCGGTTATGCCCTGATAAATCCATCGTAAGCTGAAAATACTGTAAGTTGAAAATGCATTTAATACACCTAGCCTCCTGAATCTCACAGCTTAGCCTAGCCTACCTTAAACACGCTCAGAACACTTACATTAGCCTCCAGGCGGGCAAACTCATCTGACACAAAGCGTATTTTATAATAAAGTGCTAAGGATACCAGGTAATTTATTGGCTACTATACCCAGAGTGAAAAAGAGAATGACTGCACGGGTATAGAATGGTTATACGTATATTGGTTGCTGACGCTCACGATGGTGTGGCTGACTGGGAGCTGTGGCTCACTGCCATGGCCCAGCCAGCACGAGAGAGGACTGGGCCGCCTGTCGCTTGCCCGGGAAGAGACCAAAATTGGAAGTGCGGTTTCCACTGAATGCATATTGCTTCTGCACCATTGCGAAGTCAAAAAATCCTAAGTTGAACCACTCTAAGTTGGGGACTGTACGTACACTCAAATCTGGTCACAGTAGGGTCACCAGGGCACTGAAGATTAAAACAGAATTAGTATTTTGCAAATGGAGGCTAAGGTGTAGAAAAATAGCTGGTATAACATAAAAAGATTTACATTAGATTTAGTGAAACAGAATGCTAATAAATACCTATTTAGTTATTAAAAAAAAAAAAACTCGGCCATGAGCACCAAAATATATTTGCACAGCCGTGTTTATCGCAGCATTATTCCCAACAGCCACGGGGTGGAAGCAACCCAAATGTCCACTGACAGATGAATGGAGAAAGAACATGTGATATATAAACATACAGGGAAACATTATGCAGCCTTAAAAAGAAGGAAGTCCTGTCACATGCTATAACATGGGTGAACCTGGGGATATTATGCTCAACGAAAAAAAGCCAGCCAGAAAAGTCTAAGTGCAATATATGATTCCACTCAAACTAATTATCTACAATAGCCCAAATCATATAAAGTAGAAAGGGAACTGCCAAGGGTAGGGAAAGGGAATTAGTGTTCAGTGAGTGCAGAGATTCACTTTTGCATGATGAAAAAGTTCCAGAGATCGGCTGCAGAAGAATATAAATATACTTAATACTGAACGGTTTCAAAATCGTTAAGAAAGCAAGTTTAATACTATGGGTTTTCTTTTCTTTTCTTTCTTTCCTTTCTTTCTTTTCTTTTCTTTCTTTCCTTTCTTTCTTTCTTTCTCTTTCTTTCTCTCTCTCTCTCTCTCTTTCTTCTTTTCTTTCTTTTTTTTTTACACCGCATATGCACACAAAATTCCTGCCAGACCAACACAGTATTCCTCTTCCTTCTCAGGGGTTCTAAGGGGAAGTAAGAGCTACGAAGTATTTTCATTCTAGCAATTTTAAAATATTCTGTCCCATGTGTCATATTGATAACAAACCAAAAGCTCTGGAGAATATGAGTTCAAAAGAGTGAATGTACCCAAAAATAATTAGAATGTTAGATAAAGCCCAATGAGTTAAATACTATTTAGGGTAAACAAAGCTGCAGGATAACAATTATGGGGAGGATAAAAACTAATCTTTCACTTCAGATGACAACAAAAAAAGGGAAATGCCGTGAAACTGCAGGGCCAGCAGTTACATAGATGGATAGTCATTAGATACTGGACTAAAAATAAAAACTGTAGAATCCCTTCATTATTTTCTTTAAAACAGAGATTTCAATTTACTTGGGAGAGTTTATCATAGTGATAAAAAGGGGAGAATACCATCACAAATCTCATCTAGTCCTAAGATTGTAACATTGTTTTAAAAAATAAATCCAAGGTCTTAAAGGGATATGTGAAAATCTACTGAAATAATGTACATCCCAAATAAAACTTTAAAAAACCTCAGGAATAAAATAATTAATTACTCATATTAGTACAATTCAATACAGGAATGCCATTTTATGTGAATAACTTAATTTCTAAAATGAATTCTGAAAGAAACAGATATTCAGTGCTTACTATGCCTCATTTCTTAGCGAAAATAGACCAAAATCAACAAGACAGTAAACAACAAATGTTGGAGAGGATGTGGAGAAAGGGGAACCCTCTTCCACTGTTGGTGGGAATGCAAGTTGGTGCAGCCACTTTGGAAAACAGTGCGGAGATTCCTCAAGAAATTAAAAATAGAG
>JAPYYM010002821.1:0-11830 GCA_028534135.1 Potos flavus
TCCACACTGCACCCTCCACCTCTCCCTCGCGTGGGGCAGCCACAATCCAGGGCTGGAGCAGAGTGGGGCCTGGAAGAGGGACACCCGCCATCTTCCCCGATGAGCCTCCACACAGTGTGGCCTTCACTCAGCGTCTAGAGTCTGGGGGGCCCTCGTTCATACGTGCTCCCCCACACTGGGTGTCCATCTGGGGAGCCCTGGGAGCTCACCTCTCTGTCTTTCTCTCTCTCGCCCATTGGAGCACGGGGTCCTCCTCTGCCAGGCGCCCCCTGACCTCGTTCCGAAACCTCGAGAGGACTGATTTAAGGAGGGTCCGTGCACTCACGGAGCAGGGTGCCATGGACGACAGTGTCCGATGGGGTGTTCATTTCCTTTCCTCACGGAAAATCAGTCACTTACAGTATTTTCTAGAACAAAGAGACATGGGACTTCATCTTACAAGAGAAGTCTCTGGAAAGTATGAAATCGTCATAGAATCAACCGTCATCCTCCAGCCCCGGCCTCGCTCTCCCCTGCCGGCTCCCCCGCCTGAGCCCACACACCCGACGCCGCTAGCCCTTCAGTTCACGTCGTTTTCCAGTGGGGACTCCAGCGCCCCAGCGACCCTCCGGAATGCTGAGCGGCACCTGTCCTGGGGGCCGGCGTCCACGGGCGCCTGGAGAATTTCGTATTCCTGGTTTTGAGGGACACGTTCACGGGCATCTGGTGTCACCGATCCGTCCGGTGGGCTTGGCTCTTGTGTTCTGAGACAGCACGTTGCCAGCGCCGGCATGACCGCGTTTCTGGGCACGCGAGGCCCCAGGTCTGACCCGGCGGGAACAGTTTCCCGAGGAGCCAAGGGCTCGCCAGGAGGCCCCACGTGGGCTCTGCTGTCCAGACCCTGCAGCGCTGTGGCCTGGGACTGGGGCCACACGGCAGACGTCCCCAGGGAATTCCTCACCTGCTCATCCAGCCACCGCCCCGAGGGGCCCCCCGCTTTGACCCCACGGGCACATCGGCTGGGGAAGGGGTTTGATCTCCAGGGAGCGGTTTGCAAGGGTCAGAAACGCAGGTGGAGGCTCTTGAGGGTGTTGGGGGTGGGGTCTAGAGGAGGGAGGCTGAGGACCACCGCCCACCCTGACAACGGAGCTCAGCCTGGCCCACTTCCTGGCCCTGTGTGATCTTGAGAGGTCATGACCTCCGTCGCTTAGCTGCAACATGGGGCAACGACCGCTCTTACGGACGGAACCGTATCTCTAAAACCTCGTGTAAAGCCCTAACCCCCAGTGCGGCTGCAGTCGGGGCCTTTAAGGGAGCGGTCGAGGTTAAATGAGGGCCCAGGGGCGGGGGGCACGTAATCCCATAGACTGGTGTCCTTCTAGGAGGAGGAAGAGACGCCAGGGCTGGCTTTCTGGATGCCCTGTGAGCACACGGCCGGAGGGACCCCTGCAAGGAAGAGCGGTCCCACGGGGACCAGCCCTGACGCCACCCCGCTCTGGGACTGCAGGCCCCCAGAACCATGAGACGGGTCCTGCTGTTGGGGGAGCCCCGGGTGCAGCCTGCGCCGGTCACCAGCTCTGCTGTCAGGCTCGGGAGCAGCTGGAAAGGCCCCTCAGCTTCTCGGGGTTTCGCAGGCCGGTTCCTACAGGCAGGTGGCTGGGGCTACAGAACAGCCTGGCAGAGACCGCAAGCCCTGCAGTAATCCCGAGATCCGGAGCTGGAGGGAACACACGCGACTCTAGGCATCCCTCCTCCCTCCCCCCAGGAATGTTCCTGGAATGTCAGGCCAGCCTCGCACCCCGGCTTCTGGGAGGCCCCAGATCCCCCAGGTCCCTGCACTACCAGGCGCGGCCACTGGGTGGCAGCCCACATGCGGTTCAGGCTCTGGGTTTGCACCTGGTCCTTCATTTGAATCCATCCAGCCTGAAAGAGGGGGCTGCGTAAGTTATTTCTGCTTTGAACACAGCTTCGTTGTTCTGGGACAACCGTATTTCCCTTTAATGGTTGAAAATTTAGCATCCCAATTGAGATGTGCTATTAACTGTAAAATACTCAATTTTGAAGACTTCATACCAAAAAATGTAAACTAGTCATTAATACATTTTTATATGGAGTAGACATTGAAATGCTATTTGGTGACATTGGATGAAATAAGACATTATAGTATGGATTTCCCCCTACTTCTGGTTACTCCAGCTCATTTAAGTTACGTATGAGTTCAAACTGCATTTCTGCGGGACCCTGGGCTCTGCCTTCCTCCTCCCTGTGGACACGGGGAGGGTGCGGCCAGGCTGCGGTGGGGGGCACCTGGGGTCGGGCTGCAGGAGGAAACAGGCCCAGGGGGCTGTGTGGGTGAGCTCAGGGCACCGGTCAGGGCCAGAGTCCTGCCGGTCGTGGAAGACCCCACTTACCAAGGCTGCTTCCTGGGTGTCTCGCTGCAGGTTGGGTCCTTCATCGGTTCAAGCGGCATTTACTGAGCAGCAATGCTCTGGGCCCCGTGTGGGAGCCGGTGCCAGGAGTGAAAGGCCCTCTGCGGCAGGAGACACAGAGGGGGAGGAGCCCGGGGAGTGGGCCGCAGACAGCAGCAGAGGCCTGATCCCCGGGAGGGATTTAAAACTTGGGGTGACAGGTGAACCTGGATGCAGGCGCACGGCATCAGAAGACGTCTGGTCCTATGGCTGCGGGAGGGAGCTTGTGTGGGCTGCGTGTGTGTATATGCACACGCACACACGCACACACACATACACGTACCCCACACACGTATACAAACATATATACACACATACATGTACCCGGCACACACGTATAAAAACACATATGTATGCACACACATATACATACATGCGCCCGACACACATGCATACAAACATGTACATATATACATACACATGTATGCACACACGTACCCGGCACACACGTATACAAACATATATGCACGCACACATATACATATATGCATGTACCCAACACGCATGCATACAAACATGTACATATATACACATACACATGTATGGACACACGTACCCGGCACACACATATACAAACACATATGTGCGTACACACGTGTACGCACACGTGCCTGTACCTGACACGTATGCAAAATGTATACACACATGTGTGCGTGCGTGCATGTACCTGGCACACATATACAAACATTTATGTACACATATGCATACATACACGTACCTGACACGTGTTCACATACACGTGCACACACATGCGTGCATACATGCATACATGTACCCAGCACGCATGTGTAGACACATACACCTATACAAATGTATACACATTTACACATGCATAGACATACATACATGTGTGCTTACGTACATGTATCCAACACACAAACACATGCACATACATGCATACCCACGTGTATACACACACGCACATGTGCACACACGCGTGTATAGATACTGCTGAGCACGCCGCACACAATGGTCCCCATGTTGGATCCTCCCCGTGCTCCTGACTCCCGACGCTGTTTGAAGAAACACTTCCTTTTCTCCCCTCTCTAGCAGACTCTTGTCACCCGCCAGAGGTTTATTCTTCTTGAATTTGAGGACAAGTGCAAGTTCCTCTCTCTGACGCGCTGCGTGGTCCTGAGGATGTGACCCGCCTCTCCTCACGGCCATCATCTCTGGATGAAAATGACCTGGTTTTCCTCCTTCCTCCTCAGCGCATTCCCGTCGAGCAGGTACCCTCCCCCTGTGATACCTAGGCAGAGTTTCGCAGACGTGAACTTCGAGCCCATCTGAGGGATCAGCTTTCTCCGTGGATTCGCTGAGCTCCCCGAGCCCATCTCCGGGCCCCCTACAACCTTCACAGGTCAAAAGGAAGACTCCTATACAAATACAGAGTGAACACGCCACACATTTGTTGAACGGATTAGCCTGGGACCCAGGAAGAGGGCAAGGCTGGTTCCAGGAGCGGCGGAGGGCAGAGGGCTCCGTCGTGAGGCCAGGCATGCACGTTCGAGTGTCTTCTGAGAGATCGGCAAGCGATCACTGCCCTCCAGGGAAACAGATCCGCAGCCTTGGGGGCACCTCGCCAGACAGGAATCACTGGCATCTCTCCCAACAAAAGATCCACACGGTAACGTACAACTTCACAAAGCCTGGGCCCTAATCAATAGTAAATAGCAAGTCAGACTCTGGTGCATTCCCCTGGATAATTAAGCAAGACTGGGGGGCTGGGCTCGGCGGCAAGGCAAACGAGGACCGCACATCCTCCAGCATCCATGGGAGCCTCGTGTGTGGCAGTTTGTTCCGGGGGCTGCGGGACACAAATGTGCTCGCTCACTCACGTGCCTGGGACCTCCGTGGGGTGGCCTGGAACCACGGGGCCGGCTGGACTCCCCCTCGCCCCGCGGCTAGCTCCGGCTCCCTCCCAGCACGGCGTTTGCCCGTGGTCAGACTTCACGCAGGTGCCGGCCTCCAAGGGGGGCTCCCGGCTCTGATCGATGATGGAGGAAGTTGCTCAGCGTCCTTTCTACCCCAGAGCAGGTTACAGGGTCACCCGCCTGCAAGGGGGGACCTAGCTCTTGCTCTCCATGGGAAGAGGGCAGAGAACGTTCCAGAAGTGGGCAACGGCAGCACGCCCTCCGCCCACAGATCCCCTTCTCAACTCTAGCCGGGGGGCCGTGTTCTAAGTGTCCAGGACCCTCAAGCACACAAGTGCAGGGGACAAGCTGTAAGCCCAGAGCACAGAGGAACAAGGACTTACGATCACATGCTTCGGGGGAATCTTTTCTTTTAATAGAGAAATTTTATTAATTTCCGGAGAAGGGAATGGAAGAAGAGGCTGAGATGATTCCGTGCCCACGGGAAAGCGCCCAGTGGAACAAGAACAGACTAATACGGGTGAGGTGAGGAGCCCCAGTGCCCTGCGGGGAGCCTGAGCGGTGGGGTGCGGGCTGCAGGAGCGTGTCGCCCCACCCCTGCTCACTCCGCGGGCTCCCGCCACCCACGTGGCCTGGGGGCCCTGGCCGCTGCACAGCGGAATGCGGAGTTCCCTGTGGCCGCCACGTCAACCCCGCCATCCTCGGCTCGTAAAGAATTCGTCACGGGAAAACCAGTTTGGGCGTGCCACACGTCGTGAGGTGGGACCAGAGAGCCACGGGACATCCTTTTCACACACCTTCTCTGACTCACTTGTCTAAGAAGGAAGTCCTCCCTGCGGCCACGCTCTCCGGGGCTGGACCACGTCCTCCCTGCGGCCACGCTCTCCGGGGCTGGACCACGTCCTCCCTGCGGCCACGCTCTCCGGGGCTGGACCACGTCCTCCCTGCGGCCACGCTCTCCGGGGTCAGACTGCCCGCGGTCCTCTCGGCAGACTCTCCCAGGGCCACCGAGCTGAGCGTCCCGCTCCCCCCGCGAGCTCGTGCTGCAAGTCCAGCGGGCCGCCGCGGGCCGGGTTTGCTCCCAGCTCCTGGGAGGGGGCTGGGGCACAGCGGTGCACCTCCAGGCGCTCTGCGGGGCCGTCTCCACATTTTCTGGGGGAACAAACACGGCCCGGAGGGGGAGGTACAGGAGCCAAGTGATTTCCTTTGCTTCCGAGTCCATTCTGTGCCGTCTGGGGGCCGAGGACAGCCCTGGCGCGTGGGGCCAAGTTCACGGCCAGTGTCTCCCCTGCAGCCCGCCGCCCTCCCTTCTCCTCCGACGGGTCCGCGCGCTGTGGAAGCGGCGACTTGAACTTTGCAAGATGTTCGACGAGTCCCCAAGGCCTGGTGGGAAGCGTGGGAACTCGGGACGTCGTAGTAACATTAAGGATCCCCGGAGGCAGAGGACAGGGACCGCACACAGTGTCCCCCCGCGGCCGCTTCACAGCAGAGCGTCCCGCACGCCGAGCCAGCGTCGTTCGGGTCCGTGGTGCCAAACCAGGGCGACTGCGTCCCTGTGGGACATGTGGCCACGTCAGGACACAGGTGGGGCTGTCCCCGCTGCGGGCGGGACCAGGGAGCCAGTGCACGTGCAGCCCAAAGTGTCTTCGGGGTCGAGGCTGAGAAGGAGGGCGGCAGTGCCTCACCTGTTCCTGACGCACTTCTCCACACGCCCCCGTGGGGACAGACGCTGTCGTCCACCGCAAATAACCTCCGGGCCACACACTTCGTGAGCCTCATACTGACGGGAGTGACCGGGGCAGGCAGGCAGGTGGGCGCGGAAGGCGCTGGAATCCACTGGAATCCATGAGAGGGGCTTGTTGCGGGTCAAATAATCGCAACCCAAGTGGAAATAATGAGCTGAGGTCAGGGATGGCTGTCAGCCCAGAGGGAAGGTTCTGGGCTCGGAACCCTGCCCCGGGCCCGGGAGGGGCTGGAGTCGCATCGGTAACCTGGACGGAGACGGGGAGCAGCGCTGATGAAATCTTCAAGCTGAACAAATCCTGACCCTAAAATCAGACGAAGACCAACAAGGTGGCAATTGAGAGGGACACCTGGGACGTTCTGTCTTTGGGGGCAGAGCACCTGAGGCTTGCCTCCACACAGCTCACAGGGCAGACTTCCTGCCTCCTCCTTGCTCCTAAAACACCCCAGTTAGTGGGAAGACGGCTGAGAATCGCGGACATGGCAGAGTGCACACAGCAGAAACTTCGGGCTCCGGTCTGGCCCTTTGCAGCACGTTTTCTCGTGTGGTGGCTTCTCTGACCAAGCCTCTAATCTGTGCAAGAGGGGGCCAGGGATGTTATTAAACCCATTTCATCGATGGGGCTCCGAGAAGCCACAGGACTTTCAGGATTTCGAAGAGCTGGGTTTGGAAGCCGAGTGGTTTATTCCAAATCCCACATTCTTCCCGAAATGCCAGAGCCCCAGGGGCCCAGCGCAGGATGGCTGAGGGAGCACTCTCAGGGCCCAGTCCCGGGACTACGAGCCCCCTGGAGCTCAGATGTGGGGGAAGATCCCTTAGGCATCCGGACAAGAGAGAAAAGGAACCACACTTTATCGCTTCACCAGCAGAGTTTGGGGGATGAAGGGTTTTCCATCCAGCCCACCCCGTTTATGGATAAAGGAAACATCATCTGAAAGTAAAGAGCTTCAGGGAATATTTTGCACATGACTCTTTCTTGGGGAATGTGCTAGAGAATGAGTTATAATCAACCCCGAGATAACTAGGAAATTTGGGGCAAAGGATCAGCGACCAGTATGTTTGAGCAAACTGGCCAGAAGTTAGAGGGGATGAAAGAACAGTGAAAGAATAGAATGTAAATATCTTCTGCTTCAACAATGAAGGAGCCATCGAACCACCAGCCGTCAAGGGGAGGAAGGCACATCAACGATATGACATAAAATAACCTTGATTCTTCATCAGAATCGCTAGGAGGCGAGCAGTAACATTTGGGCTGACCGATCAATTACAGAAGCACAGAAGCAGCTATGACAACTCCAAAATAGTAGGTTCCGAGAAAAGTAACTTTCGATTAAAGCTGGGGGGTGGAAGAGCATGAAGGAAAGAAAGTGCAGAAGGAGGAGGAAGGGGAGGAGAGGAGCCGCGTCGTTGTGGCTCATAGTAGGGAACCCACGGACCCGCCTAAGGACGGAGGGAAGTACAGCAGTGTAAGGAGGCTTGGTTATAAAGGACATGACTGAACGCAAGCGCAACTTCTTAAATCTCGAAATAGTTAACATTTGAGAAGTTTATAGGAAGAGACCCCATAGTAGAAGATTGTTTAAATACATGTGTGTGTCTGAGGAAATCGCTTCATATATATATATATACTTACATATATACACACACACATATACATGATATGTATGTATTAGGAATCTCGAGAGAGAGAGGCAGATATAGACACAGTCACAGAATGTGTATCTATCCGGACAGATACATCTGGATATCGCAACACAAAATAATTAGGATCAAATGCATTCATAATGGTAATAAATGTAAAAGAAGTTAGCTCATCTACTAAAATAAAAAAGGTTTTCAAATTGGATTATTGCATTAAATATCTACTGCTATGTAACAAGTCACCCCCACATTTAGGGGTGAAAACAACAGTCACTACACACCGTGTCGCACAGTTCCGGTGGTTCCACTGTTCAGGGCAGGACTGATGGACGCTGGTCTGCTCAGGGCTCTGGCTGGGCGCGTGGGCTCATCCAAAGGCTCAGCCGGGCCAGTAGAATCCACGTCTAAGATGACTCCTTCGCATGGCCAGCCAGGCGGGTTCTCTCCACGTGAGCCTCTCCACGGCTTGACTCGAGTCTCCTCGCCGACAGGGCATCTCACTTTTCCCAGAGTGAGCAACGCCGAGCCCAGGGCAAGAGCTGCACTGACTTTGATAACCTAGACTCGGGAGTCACATGCCGCCATGTCTGCCATCTTCTGTTGGTTACGCGGACCAGCTCTGGTTGATGAGACTGGAGCCCACCCGAGGGGCAGAAGACCAAGAGATGAGACTCCCTGGGTGTCTTCTTGGAGCCCGGCTGCTACTCCGACTCTGTGGTTGCCTTCAAGAGATTCACCCAAGGCCGTTATTTAAAAAGGTTAAAAAATCAAAGTATAAACAAAGGCATACCAAAAAAGAAAGGCAGTCCCCAGTCTTAATATGAGACTGGTATTTTTTGCAACCAAAAAACATTAAATGAGATAAAACAAAGGCACTTTGAATCCTTGCGCATTATGGTTTATGATAAAGACGTCATGGTCATAAATATTAATACGCTAAATATTATGAAAGAAATTTTCAAAAAGCAGAGACTACAGAAAATACTGGAAAATAGGCAGACACCCGTGATTTATAGGAGATTTTTTCTGTTCCGTCTGGTTGTGTTAACCTGATCCCCCTGAATGTATTGTTAGTATCCTATTTTAAATGATCTCTTGGCTTTCTGGCTGTATCTTTTTGTGTTCTTCTGTTAGAATTTTCTAGGGATCATGATAAACTTACCTAACATTTTGCAGTCCATTCAAAGCAACACTTGGCCATTTCAAGAGGGCTGGAGAAGCCTCACCATCACACCAGTCCCTTACCCTCCCCTGCTCATGTCATAGTTGTCACATTTACTAAATCCACATAATCAACATACCTGGAAAATGCTAGAATATTTGCTCTCAACAGTCATACATATTTCACAGAATTGCAGAGGAGCAAAGGAGCGTATCCCATTTACCTGAGTACCTCCCATTTCTGTGACTCTACCATCATTCAGGGAAATCGGCCGAGTTAGAAATCAGAAAATAACCAAATTCATTTCAAAAAGGAGAAATAATAAGGAAAAGATTTCTAACCATAGTGCAGCAAAACTAGAGGCTGCTACAATTGCAAAACCAAACACAGCCCTAGAAATTTTGTAATTCCCTACTGATCAATTTTTGAGTCAGAGGGACATTTAAAGCAAAATTACCGAATTTCGGGGAAATCATCATAACTAAAATACTACACAGAATTTGTGGAATACAAACAAAGCATACTCACAGACGTGACTATTTATATCAGTAAAAAAGAAAGAAATTAAATGAATTCACTATGTCATTCAGAAAGTTGGGCAAAGTATGCTGTGCTACCCTCATGCAAAGCAGAGAAAAGACTCAGGAAAGATAATAGAATGTTCTGAAATAGGACAACGGCTGAACTTATGAATAAGCCAAAAGGCTGGTTAATTTCTAATCAAAGAAAAAGCGAGGAAAATGTAAGGCACAAAACAAGGCATGGCAGGGGACCCGCGCCCCAGGCCCGGGGCTCCGTGTTTCCCACGTGCGCTCACACTGGCTCTTAGGGAACTCCCGTACGAGTAGCTGTCACTGTGTTATTATTATTTTTGTCCCCAGTTTACACGTGAGACAATGAGGCCCCAAGAGGTCCTATGACCTCTGTGGGTCTCCCAGCTTTCATGACAGGTGGCCCAGAGCAAAGCCCAAAGCTGAGAGGCAGTGAGACTGCTCTGTCCCATCCCTTTCCGTCTGGGGCTGGCCGTGTCTCTCAGTGAGTTCGGCTTGGCATTTCCCGCTCCCCGGGACCAGGGCGGCCTCGGTCTGAACGTGTTCACAGGCACGCGGTGGAGGATGGACGATGACTCCTCCCCCTTTGCCAGGCCAAGGGCACGGCCCCACTTCTGTCTCATGCAGCAACGGGCTTTGCGACAGGGAGGCTGGGAAGGAGGTCACGATCTAGCCTAGTCTGAGTTCATCACCTAGTTTTTCACGTAGTTGATCAAGACAGAGACGTGGTCTACAAAAAATGATATACGTGAATGCCTTTTGACTTTTGTTGCCGGTCACTGGGCGAGACGATGATAGGCCATTCGGGAATGGGAAATAAAATAGAGAGCTCCTTCACACCACGCCCCCAAATCACTTCCAGATTGATTGACGCTCAACACAAAGTATAAGCCGCAAAGGTTAAAATCGTACAGAGGAAAATACACTAGCATCTTGGAGTGAGGATAAATATGTAGTAAGTGTTTACAAATTAGTAAATGAGCCGAAAGAAAAATGGACAAAAGGTCTGAACAGGCAATTTCCAAAAGGAGGTAATGAAATCTTTGTCCAATACGTTCAGGAAAAGCTGCTCAAGCCTGTTAAGGACCGGTGAGTGCCAATCACCCCAGTAAAGGTTTCCAAATGCTGCTGGCTAGCGCCGGCAGGGAACCCCGGGGGGGGGGTCAGTGTGTGGGCCTTGGGGAGGACAGCCGTGTCCGCCTCCTAGGGCTGCCGTGACAGGTGCCACAATGTCTCCCGTTCCGGAGGCCGGAAGTCTGAGCTCACGATGTGGCAACATCGGCTCCTACTGAAGGTCCTGGGAAGGCGTCCTGTCTCCCTGTCCCGGCTTCTGGTGTCTGGCGGCGGTGGTCTCCCTGCATGTCTCTGTGTCTCTGTGTGTCTCTGTGTGTCTCTCTCCCCTTAGAAGAACATCGGTCATTGGAGTTCGGGCCCACCCTGACCCAGGGTGACCTCGTTGTAGCTTGGTTACATCTGCGAAAACCCCATTTCCAAATAAGGTCACGTTCAGGGGCCTCGGGGGGGTGTGAATTTCGAGGGGACCCTGGTGAGTCCAGTATAGCAACTCGGCCACACCTTTCTATTTCAAATGTGCCCGTTCTCGTCCTACCATCTTCCTACACATATGCTTGAGTCCTGCAAACACACTGGGCTACCCGGCCAAGACTTCGGGAACAGCCACGCCGCAGCCTGTGGGGGCGCCGCCCTTGCACCAGCGCCCAGCGCCAAGCCAGGAGCCGCTGCCGTCCCTCCTCCGGCTTCCGAGCTCCCGTGGCCTCTCCTCTCTCTTCCGGGCTCCGCGTCCTCAGGCGTTAGCTCCCCTCTCCCCGACGAACTCCCCTCCCAGGACGCACGCCTACGCCTCTAGCACCATCCACAGCTGAATCTTCCTCGCTGGCCCCCGGCTTCCCGAAGGTTCCCACAAACGGATGACTGTGTTTCTTCACGCGAATCGGATGACATCAGTCTCAGCCTGAAACCTTTCTTTGACTTCCGTTATGGACCAAATATACGTGTCCCCTAAAATTCCTCTGCTGAAGCCCAGGAGACGTCAGGTGGGCTGCTCCGATGGGATTAACGTCCTCGTTGAAGACACGGCAGAGAGCGCGCCCTCCCTCCCCCGATGCACACACACCGAGGAGAGGCCATGGGGGCCCCGGTGGGAGGGCAGCCGCCTGGCTGGGAGGAGCCCCCACAGACCCTAACAGACCCTAACCAGCCGGCGCCTTGACCTGGGATGCCCGCATCGAGAACTAGCCTGAATGTGACAATCTCTGCAGCTGCAGCCCCCAGGCCCTGGTGTCTGGTCCTGACTCTGCGCTGACCCAAACAGCTCCGTCTCCCCTGGAGTAACACCCGGAGGCTTTGCCCTGGTCGCCTCCCAGCTGCGTGGTCCAGTCCCCACGCAGCCC
>JAPYYM010002822.1:0-11828 GCA_028534135.1 Potos flavus
ATTATATTTTATATTATATGTACAAATAAAATATATGTATTATATAATACATATATGTATGTAGATAATATAACATAAAATACATATTTTATAATATAACATATTATATAACATAAAATACACACATATATATGTTATAATATAATAATAATTTTAAAGTATAATAATTTTATATTATATATCATATATAATATAATATAAAATACATATATATATATTTATAATATATATATATAAAAAATACATTTTATTTCTCTGAAAGACCCTGACTAATAGGAGGTGGGGAAGGGAGTCATAAACTACCAATCTCTGTAAAACTATTCTGTAAAACAGAAACCACTAACTAGCAGGGTAACTTTAAACAGTGTTCATAAACTTAGAGTAATCATCTTGCAATATATACATATACCAAATCATGGTGTTATACATCTTAAACTAACACATTATTATATGTCAATTGTATTTCAGTAAAATCAGAAAAAAAATAAATAAATAAAAAGAGTTAAGTGAGCTCCAGCATAACTGTTTAAATGAGGGGGGTGGGAAGCTTTACTAAAATGAGTACAATCTAAAAGTTTTGTCGTTTAAATTGGTAGGCTTCCATAACCGGGGAAATTCCAAAACAAGGAATACTTTATTCCTTGACAACCCCAGACAAATGAGGCACTTACATGGATTTCCAACTGTAGGTTCAGGAAATGGGGGGACTTCCTGGGTACGAGTTTTCCAGTGGAGCAGCGAGCGTGGTCATGAGTGCGGGCAGTGGTTCTCACCGTCGGGTACGTGATCCCTTCCCGCCCGTCCCCAGCCCCAGTGGAGCCAAAGCTGTGGTTCTCCGTCAGCCTCCGCACACCTCTTCTCCTTCCCTCGATGGTCCAGAAAAACACAGACCCCTGGAAGTTACAGCCTGGGAGGGGAGAGGGAAATGCAAAAACAATCCTTATTAAATAATAGTAAATACAATTGACATTGAACTTGTATTTATTGAGCAACCACGGTATTCAGCACCTGCAAGGAGGATCTCGGGCTTTTCTCCTTGTTTGTGAGGTTGGCGTAGTGATTAAAATCGCTAGATGCTCTTAATGATGGGGGCGCAGGCGGCAACGATGACCGAGAAGGGCTGCACGGCTAGCGGGTGGACTCCGGGTGTGACCGGGTGCCATTCTTAGACGTGTCTCCATTACTGCTAAAGGGACCACAGTTCCTGTTGCCTGTTCTCCCTTAAGCTTCTCGCGTGAGCCTATTTGCCAGAATCTGGGTGTTTTCCTGTAATCTCCTGATGCTGAATTTCCAAAGATGCTGGCAGAAACTGACAGAGCACTTTCCTTCTGAGGACACCTCGTTAGGGCTCGGAGCGCCCCCTGACCTGGAGACAACGCAATTATTCTGCGCCATCTCTCAACAAAGAAAGGGGAGAGGGAAAAGGGTTGGAAGCATGACCTGTTGGGTTAGTACGCAGACTTGCTTCTCCTAATCCAACCCGAGGGGGCTTGAACAATTTTACATCCTGTCCCGTAACTTCCACGGAAAGTGATGAGCTCTCAGGTCGTGCCTACCTGTCGGAGAGGTACTTGATTTGCTCGCATACCCACTCATGAGAGGTCTCAGCTCCCGTAATGCTCACCGGCCAAAGGAGGGAGGGAAGAGTGTTCTTACTAGAACATCTGGTGGGAGGCAGACAATCTCTGTGGGGTTCAGGTCACTTCCAGAGACCCTGCCCTCAACTGCCAGGCCAGGAAAATGGGGCTCCTTGGAAAGAGGCAAATCACTAACCACAGGAGAAGGTTCTGCAGGAAAGTGGTGACATGGATTAGACACTTTCTGTATACAAGGGATAAAAGGAAGTGTGAGGCAGAAATCTCAGTGAGAATCCCGTCCAGAGCACTTTACCCCACAGGAAAAGTCTATCGTCACTGAAGATAACCAGGCAAAAACCGATGGTGAAAACATGCAAACGGGACAATCGTCTCTGGAATTTGATGCAGCGATTGTATATCCTTTACTCTGGGTTCCAAGCCCATTTCTTTCCTGATTTTCTTCTCTGGAGTGCTTTTCAAACTGATAGGAGTACTTGAAGATACGCCCCTCTTCCAATCCAAGCTTCATGACGACAGAAACACGTTGGCTCTGTTCGTGGCTGCACCTCCTGGTCAGAACCCGGCACTCAGGGACGCCGAAGAGTTGCGGAAGTGAATGAATGAATGAGTGAATGAATGAATGAGGGAGGGAGTAAGCAACGGCTGTCTGACCACCGTCCTCAGAGCCACCATCACGCCGGGGGCTGTACTAAATAAACGCTTTATAGATACCACCTCTTTTAACGAGACTTGAAAAAGTCACCAAAGGCCTGGTGGCCAGCCAGCGGAGGGGCTCAGGCATTGCGCCCGCGGCCAGGAGCCCGGCGCACAGGACACCACATCTCAGTCTCGTTTCCCAGGCTGCAGCTCCACCTGCGGGTCCAAAGACTTCTTCTCAACGTCTGCCGTGGTCCACAGTACTTCACATCGACCGGCAACACCTACCTGACCTTCCTTGAAGGAATGGCGTAGAATGAACATGGAGATCATTTCAGTATCTTCCTGGGCCGGGCATCACGGCACCATCCCATAGCTGGTCAAAGAGGCAGAAGAACGTGGGAGAAAGAAGCCAGCGGGTGCTTAAGTCAGTGCTCTATTTATCTGGCTCTGTCCCTTTGCCCCCATCTCTACCCCGCCTTCCCACTCATCTTTCTCACCATCGATCTGTCACGTTCTCTTGCTTCGTGCCGGCCCAGCTACCTGCTTATCTGTCTGCCACAGCGTTTCTGAGCAAGAGGATTAAGAGCACCAGGTTTGTAAATGTGCTCCTTCCACCGTCCAGGCCTGGATGGAAAACCCGCTCCTCCCTCGTTTGCATGACGACACATCAGCTCACCCACTCAGTATCTACGTGCAGGGTTAGCAACGGTCCAGAAACACAATGTGAAATTACCCATCTGCTCTTTCCTCTTGGAGAGCTGCGTAGCTCCCACACTTTCTCTCTAAGGCAGATCGTTTGAGTCGAAGAAACTCTGCCTGCCTGCCTCTCGGAGTCCCGGGTCTCCCAGGCCTCACGCCGTAGTGAATGCTTTAATCAGATAATTCCTCGGCTTTCCTACCACCCCCCCCCAGACCGAGGCAACTCGGAATGAAGGTGGTCTTCGGTGTGGTCACGTGACCCTGGGAAGGATCCCAGGGCCCAAGCATGGATGTCTGACCAGGGGTGCCCAACCCGAAGGTGCCCAAGATTCACTTCCAGTGTTTTCGAGGCTGGCCAGGCCTCTGTGCTCCCTGTTGAAAAATGATGGAGCGTGAAAATGATACCAGGTTGACATGCGAACCAAAATTCTGAAACATGCACGAACATGTAGCCCGTGGACGAACGACACGGGGAAGAGACAAGAGCCCGGGGAGTTTGTCTTTGGCGAGGGATGGCGATGGCGATGGAGTTCCGCGGGTGGACTTTTGAAACTGTCACATAACGTCTTCAGCCCGCGTGCCTGTGGACTGGGGCGAGATGCCTGCGTGAATTCAGAGTTGGTCTAAACTGGTCGCGAAGCTGCTGTGCGACCATCTGCCCTCCTGGAAACTATCGAGCCCAAAAATTAAAGAGTGGCTAAAAACTGTCAATGTTGAATCAAAACGCAGCGATGATGGGTGTATTAATTTTCCACAGCCGCTGTGACAAAGTGCCACGCGGTGACAGAGTGATGGAGGGAAAAACACGCACTTAACAGTGACCCGGTTCCGGGGGCAGCAAGTCCAAAAGGAAGGTGTTGGCAGGCTTTGTCCCCGAGGCCGTGACAGAGACCCTGCCGCGCCTCTCTCCTGCTTCTGCTGGCTCGTTGGAAGCCTCTGGGGTCCTTTGGCCTGAAGGTGCAGCACCCCCATCTTCCTCTTCACGAGGTGTGTCCGTGTGCGCGTGTCTGTGTCCAAATGTCCTCTTCTTATCACGCAGCTGTCGTGTTGGATCGGGGACATGCCCTGCTCCAACGCAACTTCCTCTTGACTAATTCCGTCCGCAGTGACCCTCTTTTCACATGGGGTCACGTTCTGAGCACTGAGGGTGAGGAGTTCACCGTGTGAATTTGGGGGGGGGTACAATTCAACCCACAGCGGTGGCAAAACAAATGTCCCAGAGATCAATGTTTTGTGATGAATTCTGATGCCCCCCTTCCCTTCGAGATTATTCTGGGAGAACTACTCTGACTTCTAGACTCAGTTTCCATGTTTACCGGGCACACCAGGTACCAAAATTGCCACTTACAGAGTCTTATATGTATATATGAACTATTTCATAATTTATAACTGGTGCCATAATCACGAGATAATCAAAGTGCAGAACGAACACATATTTTCTAAAGATCCTGGAAAATTAGAAACATTTTATATATTTAAAATTAAAGTTCTATTTATCAGTGTTAGATAATGACATTTCATGGACCTTTCCTCAAAAGCAGGTAGCTTGACGATTTGGGGTCTACGTTTATAAAGACAGCTAGAAATCTTTTTGATTTTTTAAATCGCAAAGGAACACAAGAGTCAAACAAGGGGCTTCGAGTGTCCTTACAAACAGAGCGCCATTTTCTTTTCAGAGATAATGAGGTAAAAAATAGATAGGTCATCTTATTTCTTTGAACTGTTCTTTCAGTCAAAGAGAATTAGCAGGATTAAAGCTGCGGGAACCTAAACTGGGTTTTTCTGTTTCCCCCCACATTTGTTTTCTATTTTGCAGTGCTAAAAATTAAACAGGCTTATTTCTATCGAAATCTGTAACCAAAACTGGCTACGGGACAAAAGCCAGCAGCACTGAACAATGAGCCTGTCTGTAGCTGGGATGCGACCCTGGCTGAGCCAAGCACGCCGGACACGTCCCCGGCGATGCGATGAGCGTATGTCACCGCGTCAGGCCGGAGCAAGCGGAGGGGCATTTATCGGTGAAATGAAACCAGAGATGGCCAGAAGTGGGGCTCAAGTCCAAGGGAAACATCCCACCATTCCCTTACAGGAGTGTCCCTGGAAGCAATTATGTCGTCCAGTTCGAAGACTTGGAATATTCCAAGACTTGGAATAAAGATCCCACACGATTCCACTCTACCAAAAGCTAAAGGTACTTAATAACTTTACATTTTATCAAAACAGAGAATATAAACTCTAAGTGCTTCTACCTCAGAAATAAAATGGAGTTTCAGAGTCACGTATTTACAACATGTCATCTCCCCAAATATTGATTCGATTTCCTCATAAATCCAAATTACGTGATGTGCCAGTTATCTATCACCGCATAAAAATTAAAAAAATAACATGCTTAGCAATGGAAAAATCCATTCTATTGTGCTCACGGATTCTGTTGGACAGGGATTGAAAAATGGTGCAGCAGGAATGGATCCCTTCTGCTTCTTGCTCTCCAGGGCCTTGGGTGGGAAGTCTCTAATGCTGGGGTTCCTTAACTGTCTGGGGCTGGAATCATCCGGGGGTCTGGGAGGGGAGGCGTGTTCACCCCCACGTCTGTTCACCTAAGCTGGCTTGGCTTCAAGACTGGGCTCTGATGGGACCGTTGGCAGGATGGGTCCCTGTGGCTTGGACTTCCTCACAACATGGTGGCTTTCGGGGTTGTTGGGTTTCTTACACGGTGACTCAGGGTTCTAAGAACAAATCTTCTGGCCAACGAGGTAGAAATTGCACGACCTTATCAGATCTAGCCTTGGAAGCTGCACAATGTAATTTCTGCCACATTCTGTGGTTTACAAATGGATCACGTGGCCAGCGCAGATTCTCAATGAGAAGAATGTCAACGAAATTGCAGCCATATTTAAAACATAGGAGTCATTGTTTTTGTAGTTGTGTTTTTGGTTGTTTGTTGTTGTTGTTTTTTGTTTTGTTTTGTTTCAAGAACTCTCTTTTCTCACTCATGTACTACTTTATCAGTGGATAAAACGGGCAAATATTGAGGCCACTGTTCTCTGGGATGACCATCACAATAAATGCTTACTCTGCCCAACTGTATGCATAGAACTTTGAAAAGAGTTTTTGAGAAAATGGCAGTGAAAACCTGAAGGGGGTGCATGCTGCAGGGAGAAGAAATTCATCGCATCATGTTTGCCTCCAAGGATGCTTTTCCTTCTGCAAATTAATAAACGAAATATTTTTCTGAAGGTTCTCTTTCAATCGCTAAACATAATAAGCATGAACATTTTATGAGAAAGCTGATTTTTTGCATAAGAGTTACAGGTTTCAAACAATGCAAAATGAATTTCTCTCTGAAGCAATTGCGTAGATAACTATAAGATATGCTTAAACTTTCTCTAAAATTTCCATTTTCTTACCCTACTTTGTCATAATGTTCCAAACTTTCCTACACAGTTGTATTCCTCTCTTCTTTGAAATATTACTTCCCAAAGCAAAAATCAAGACAAAAACACATTCACACAATACACAAATTCGGTTCTTTCGAGGCTGACAAACTACAGTCAGTTTTGACCTACAATTAACTGATTTTTGAAATGGTGATCTTTCATAGCCTACTTGTGAGAGGGGAGTGTTTTCTAGATTAGCTTCTGGAATAAAAACTTTGACTTTGTTTTTAAACTTTTCAGTTTATTTGGAAATATAGGTTTGTTTTCCAAGAGAATTGGATAATTTCAAGTATAAAAGTTACATACATTTCATAAACTGTGTTTGGATTCTTATTAATGTCAGTTAAATTAACTCTCATTTCACAAGGCAGAAAGAGAATGTGGGTGAAAAAAAAGAACTAAATTGGGGGCTCCTGGGTGGCTCAGTCGGTTAAGCCTCTGCCTTCAGCTCAGGTCATGATCCCAGGGTCCTGGGATCGAGTCCTGCATTGGGCTCCCTGTTCAGTGGGGAGTCTGCTTCTCCCTCTCCCATTGCTGCTCCCCCTGCCCGTGCTCTCTCTCTCTGTCAAGTAAATAAACAAAACCTTTAAAAAAAATAGTATATGGTTAAGACGCAGAGGGATGAAAAAGTATCTTAAGGAAGTCAGTAGAGAATTTTCATTTCTTTTCAATGGTTTTGAGTCATCTCTACAAGCTTAATTCTGAAGGGAGTTAAAGCCTATGGGGAAGTGACCTCAGATTCTCAGAATTTCTGTTCTGAGAGAGCATATTCCTTCACCAGTGTTCACGGATGCCGGAGAGTGGTGGCCCCACGCAGTCCCATGAAGGAAGCGAGCAAGGTCTGCTTTCTGGGCCCTCAGCCTGCTGTCCACCTCCCCGGACGCTCCTGCCGGCTCCTCCAAGAGTGGGAAATCTCCACATCTACCCGCCGATGCTCAGACAACGTCTCCCACAGTCGCACACCAACAAACCTGATCTCAAAAATGTCAATGAAATTTTTAACACCAATTTTTATCTTATAAAAAATCAATGTCATAAAAATCCAATTTATTTATAAACAACATATTAATTTATTATTGTTCTAATAATAGTAATAAGGGCTAGCATTTATTGAGGGCTCACCATGGGCAGATAAGTATTGTGATTTCTATATTCATTTCATCTGTAGAAAATTAGAAAATACACGTAAAAAGAAGATCACGAAAATTACTTATGGCTCCGTACCCTAGAGATAACCACCATTAACCCATCAGTATGGCTCTTCTGTGCCTGTTTGCGATGGCAAATAAAATAATGAAATTGTACTTTATGGTATTTTATAGCCTGCCTTTTTCACTCTGCACATCGTGAATATTTCCTTGTTATATAAAAATCCTCCCTAACAGTATTTTCAGTGGAAGTAGCCTGATTTATTTAACTGATGCCCTATTGCGAGACATTTAGGTGTTCCTTAGTTTTTTTTACTATGACCTCTAAGCTGCAATAAACATTCCCAGAACTCTATCTGGTCATACAGGCATGATTTAATCACTAAGCTTCCTCAGTTGCACTAAGTTTGAAAAGTCAGAGAAGACACTAAAGAATCGCTTTTCGAGGAATCATTTTTACGGCACAAAACCCAAGGCCCTTAAAAAAAAAAAAAGTGTGGGAGGATTTTAATCATTAGCCTTAGAGTTACGAGAGCTTGCTGGCTTGTTTTATCAGCACTAACTTTCCCAGCATCCCAGAAACACGTGCTGGGTCCCAAAACCAACCTGTTTCAGCTACTCCTTAGGTCAGCCTTGGCAGAAAATACATCT
The DNA here is from genome assembly GCA_028534135.1 of Potos flavus. Taxonomy (NCBI): domain Eukaryota; kingdom Metazoa; phylum Chordata; class Mammalia; order Carnivora; family Procyonidae; genus Potos; species Potos flavus. The sequence continues at coordinate 8,173 of JAPYYM010002822.1, forward strand.
CTGGAGGAAAATGCATTTGAGAAATGCAATGATCTGGGAGAGGCAAAGCAGAAGTTAAGTTCTCTCTTCCTTTCTTTGGCAATAAAGTCCAATTCTAGCTGCTACCATCGCTTAAATCACACCTGATAGTTCTTCTATATCCAATCCACGGTGAACATCTGTCAGGATGTTCCTTTTTACACGCTTGAGGATGTTATGTCATCGCTGAATACAGACCCATATGTTTCATATTTAAAATGAAAATTCTATAATCAGGTCAAAAATTCTTAAATCGTTCTGAACTGAACAAAACACATTTATCTGATTATCGTAGTGACAAAATGACGTTCCATTTGCAGAAATGTTCATGAGTTAGTCAAATGAGTTTGGTTTTTTTTTTTCCTCCGTCGATGATATCTTTCTAACAAAGAATGTTCAGGAGAGCAGAAGGCAGAGTTGGCAAATACACATGAATTTTTTCATCAGAAACTGCATACATGCTAGGGATGCTCCAAGATTTATGGGTTTTCAGAAACTGGCACACTCAGAACCTCATTCTCTGGATCATTCTCTGGTTCTTGTTCCTGTTGATGCAATAGCTGTGGTTTCATATTCTGGCCGGCCATATTTCACAATTGGCAAAACCCAGCAGACTACAAGAGCCTCCAAAGGGTCATTAGCTGGAAAACCTACAGACCCAAATTTTACTAACATCTGAGTTTCCTCAGGAATTTTACTGTTAGCAAATGGCAGAGACACTCAGATAATGGACCGATGTTTAGTTCAAAATTCTGTAAAACAGCAGTGCGCCCTTGTTTCTGGAAGTTCTTTTCCTTTTAAGGTCAACAAAAAATACTGAATTAGAGGACATGTACAAAAAAATAATACCTACAGGTTGTTCTTAGAGAAGTTGTAATAGTACCTTTCCTGAAAATTCTTTAAAAATGCGAAGATGGTGTTCTTTCTGATTTGAGAAACCATTCTTGATGGAAAAACAGGCAGTATGTATTGTTTGAGTGCTTTGAAAATGTACTTTTGCATCTACTTAAAAGGAAAAATGTATTTATAAAGTGCTCACTTGTGTTTAAAATATATTGGTATAGATATTCTATCAACATCAAAACTGAGTAGTACAACTCCATTTAGTTGTACAACATGGTATTAAAAAGTAATTTTTTAAATTTGGAGTTTTCTTCCTTCCCTCTAACCCACTGCCCACTGCCTTCCACTGCTTTCTTCACCTGAAAACACAGATACACACACACACACACACACACACACACACTGCTTGAAAGAAAACACAGAAACTGTTGGATATTTATTTTAATTGCTGGCATTGAAGAACCAGAATTAGAGCACTCAATGTTATGCCTTTTCCTTAAACCAAATAAACTTCATCAAAAAGAGAGTCTGGGGACGCCCGGGTGGCTCAGTTGGTTAAGTGGCTGCCTTCGGCTCGGGTCATGATCCCGGGGTCCTGGGATCGAGTCCCACATCGGGCTCCTTGCTCGGCGGGGAGCCTGCTTCTCCCTCTGCCTCTGCCTGCCTCTCTGCCTACTTGTGATCTCTCTCTCACTCTCTCTCTCTGACAAATGAATAAATAAAATCTTTAAAAAAAAAAAAAGAGAGTCTGTGTTGTCAAACGCTCATCTCAGGGTAACGAAACTTTTTCTTTTGTCTCCTTTTCTTGTGAGCAAAAGTCTACAACCAAATCACGTCTCCCATCTTGGATTTTTGTTTGACTTCATAGATATTTTTAAGGTACAAAATATTTCATTACACATTCATAAGATCGAAGTTGTTTAAAACACTAAAATCTTAACCACTAATTCATTCAATAAATATTTTGGACCTCTTCTATCGGATGGCTTTTGATGCGTAAAAAACAATAAAGTTTTAGTGATAAGTTCCTGCTCATGTGTCCTAGGGTCGACTGGTTTAGTGTGGGCTTGGTTGAGCTGGACTTTAGGCTGTAGGCTGGGTCCAGGTGTCTTCCTGTCTCCCCAGTGTCAGCCACCATCTGAGTCATGGTCTTCTCATGGCAGGAAGGCAAGGCTGGTTGGAGCCTCCACCTGACTGTGTCCACTAACCTTCCATCAACCAAAGCAAGTTCCATGGTCAAAACCAAAGTCAAGGGGGCAGGGAAATGTACCTCCTACACCCGGAGGTCAAACCAAGCTTTATAGCCAAGCGAACATCAATATGGCAGAGTGGTAGAGCAGGAAATGAATATTTTTGGAGCAATAAAGAATCCCTCTTCACGCTACTCACGCATTTGGCTTTGTATGGGAATACAATGGTGAACAAAACTGTGCCATCGTGAAATTTAAATTTTAGAGGATGAAGCAGGCAGTAAATAAATAAATACAAAGTCAAGTGGTACTCTCAAGGAAATGGGAGGCTCTTATTTAACAGGTGGTCAGGAACATTTTCTTAGAAGGAGACCTAAATGAATTGAGAGGACTGGCCATCTGTTGAAAGAGTTTTCCAGCTAGAGGGAATAGTCAGGAAAGAGGCTCTGAAGTGGGAACCAGCTTGGCATCTACGAGAAGCAGCAAAGCGGCCAAGTCTGTCTAGAGTGCGGTGAGCTCATACGGAGTCCTGGATGACACGATCTTATTCTGGGGGAGCTGAGGACCCTCTGAAGGCTTGAGAGCAGGTGAATTACGAGTGGAGAGGACTTGGGGATCGATACGAGCATTTCTAACTCAATTTCATGGACCCTTTTGGGAATATGGAGGCATTTATGCTAATACAAGTTGTTTGATAAATTCACTCGTTAATCTCCAACACTCAAGCAAAACATTGGTTTGCTGCAAACCGGTTTACTGTTGATTTCTATTTTCACAACACAATCTGATTCATTCTGTTTGCCGATTTTTTTTTTTTTTTTTTTTTTTTAACTTCACGATCTGAGTAACGGATGCAAATACTAAGTGGTTTTACTTTCAGGAATCTCAGGGAATATGCAACAACCAACTGACCTTGCAGGATGCCCTATGCAAATGAGTTCACCCCAGAACTCACCTCCTATTGTCCGATCGTCCTGAACAGCTCTGTAATCTGCTAGGTGCCCCTCCTAGGCGAAGGAGCTCAGTGGTAGTGTAGGCTTTAGTACAAAAATGAGCTTCAAAAGGCACTGCGTTTCAAAAAACAAACCAAACCAAACAAACCTCAATAGCCATGCCCACAATGCTGATTCCAAGCCTGCCATATGCTGGCTCTGTCTTGCTTCCTTGCCATTTAAAAGGAAGTTTAATCATCTTTTACCAAATTTGTTTTCCATAGCCAGAGGATTTCATAGATAAGAAACAATAAATCCCTAGCAACACAGACTCCTAACAGATGGTAGTAAACGGGCTTGAAAATATTTCAAAACCTGCCCTAATTTCCATTCCCCAAATGTCTCTCTCTCCCAGCATTTTTTTTTTTTAAATAATAGCCGTTCCCTTCATTGTCTCCAATGGTCCCATTTTGGTTATAATTTATGCTCCCTTATGCTCGGAGACCGTATCCTAATTATCCACTAAACACAGGCAACTCCAAAAAAGAAAACTTACAGCGGTTCACCATGTTGGCATTCATCTGCTGGGTTGAATGTCCCATTGAAAACAAAAAGCTGCAACATTGTTTTTTTTAAAGGCACATTTCTTAGCGGGAGAGAAAATGCTTAGTCA